>JABLTG010000066.1:0-96764 GCA_016618085.1 Neovahlkampfia damariscottae
AGAGTTATTATTTAACATATCCATAATTTTATTAATATTTTCATTTTGTTTGTCAATTTCAATTTTATGGGTGCTTTTGGTTTCGTGTAATTCAGTTTGCAGTTCTTTAACAGATTTCATTTCAACCGAACCCCCAAGACAAGAACTTTTTTGAATATTTTTGATGAAATAAGCAGCAGCAAGAACGAGAGGGCTAATTGTTGTTGATACCAATGTTATTATGCCAATTATCAATGTAGCAGTTTCCATACTATATATTGGCTAAAGATTTTAAAATAATCTTGCTCCAAATAATAAGCATGAACCGGCCATCTGGTTCGAGATTATTTTTAATACAATTGTTTATAATTTTATAATCTATAGCATTTAATCGTAAAGCTTTTCCATATATTTTTTTTATTTGTTTCTGTAAACTGGTCATGTCAATTACATCTTCAAAGTCTTTGGTTTTTTCTTTCATTTCATTGGGCACTTTATCAATGTTTTCAGTGGTCAACCAAATAACTTGATTTTTCTTTTCACCACAAGTAACGTAACATATTGGTTTTGATTCTTTATTAATTTTAGTAAAAGATAACATTATATTATAAAAAGAGAAAAGTTTTTTCTTAATAACAAATGTTTTATATTTTTGTAAAATTTTTGTGTATCATAATAATATAACATGAAGCAAAAAACAAAATATATTGTCATGCCTCTAGGTGGAGGAGCGGAAGATAACCTTCAAATATTTATTGATGAAAATTTATCACTAAACTCTCCGTATGGTAATTTATTAAGATTTCTTGAAGACGTCAGAACATTTACTCAAGCTAAAGGTGATAACATGATTGATAAAGTTAAAAGTTATTGGAAACAATGAAGGATATTGAAGGTAAAATAAAAAAATCACAAAAAAAAGGTCCAGTTGAAGGAATAAAAATTGATGGTGAAACATTTGAACAATACGCTGATAAAAAGAAAGTAAAAAAAACAATTACAGAAAAAAATAAGTTTTATTCTGATTATGTAAGTATATTGCATGATGAACTTAAAAAATTAGTTACAAATTATGCAAAAGAAATGCTACAAAAATTAGACGATGAAAAACAACAAGATCTACAAAAAGTGCAAAAACTACAAGCTGAATTAGAAAAAGAAAAAGGCAATATTAAGAAAAAAAAAGCGTTAGTTGTTATTGAAAGGGTTTTGAAAAGAATCAAACAATCAAAGTCATTGAAAGATTTAAAAGAAGCAAGAAATGAATTGGGAAGGATAGAGGGTCCATCAAGTCCAACAATGAATCCTAAAATAAGAGAAACACCTGTAAGAACAAGAAGAAATAGAAAAAAGAAAGAAGAGGAAGAAATTGATTTGGGAATTGAAACAGGAAATGATAATTCAGCTGATGCCTACAATGAGATTATGGAAAAAATGAAAAAGTTGAATAATTTAATTGACGAACATAGTCAATTGGTATCTGATTATAATTCTGCAACAGAAGATGAAAAAGATGATATTCAAGATAACTTAACAGATTTGTTAACTGCTGTTACTACCTTGGCAGATGAAATAAAACAACTAAAAAACGAACATGGTGCAGATATTATTGATTCACTAGATTTTGAAATTGCACAAATTGAAAATGTTTTGGAAAATACTAACTTTAAAAATGGGGAAAAAATAGAAAATAGAAATGCAATAATTAACTTATTTCAAGTGCCATCATCCATTAAAACCCCAAATAATGCAACAATAAAAAAAATGGGTGAAGCAACTTTAAAAGAATATATAGAAAAGAAAGATAAATTTGAAGAAATATTTGCACCAAATGGAACATTTTTTAAATTCTTAAAAGCATTTGATAAGAGAACTGATGAATTTACAAAATTACTTCCAGTTGATGTATCAGATGAAAAAACTTCGAAAAAAGGATTTGACTTGGAACCAGAACAAAAATTAACATCATCACAAATGGATATTTTAAAGAAATCATTACCAAAAGAAGATTTGATTAAAGTTATTATGAGAAGACATCCAAATGTTAAAAAGGAAGATTTAGAAGCATTATCAATTGAGGATTTAATTCAAGTTAGTAGTCAATTAGGAATTAATGTATTAGACTTAAATATCTTAAAAATACCAGAAAATGCTTCCAAAGAACAAATTGAGTTAATCCAAAATCTTGAAAATATTAGAAGAGAAAGAGATGTACAAGAAGAATTTAGTAAATTGAAAGAAAGAGTGCAAGGAGAAGAAGCTTTATCCGAGCAAGAGAAGAAAAATCAATTATTAAAGAAATCTGCTGAAATTATTCGAGGGAAACTATCAAAACAAGTTGGTTATAAATCTAAGGTCAAACTAAAACCAAAAGTTAATAAAGCAATCAAAAAAGCAGTTAATGCAATTGAACATACACAATCTGGACCAATATTAAATGAACAACAAGTTTTAGGTCTAGGTGAAATGGATAAAATAGAAAAGAATTTATTAACAATTCGTAGAAGTAATAAGACAGACAAAGCAGTTTCAAAAAGAAATATAAAAGTAGTTCAAGCAAAGAAACCTAATGCTTACATGGATTTTATGAAACAATTCAGGGAACAAAATAAAGGTCAATTCTCAGCATCAGAAATGATGAAAAGAGGAGCAGAAGCATACAGAAAAAGTGGAGGTGGTTTATCAAGTAAAATGAAATCAAACAATCAGCAGGCAATCCCGCACCAAGAAGTATCAGTTGTAGAAAAAAGGAAAAATAAAATAAATAAAATTGGAGATGAATATTCTTCAAACGATGAACAAATGTACAATTTTGCATCAGATATTGCACATGGAAAGGAACAACAATATTTATCACATGATTTGACACCTGACAAACGAATCAAGAAAACAACTGAATCACATAGTGAATCAAAAGGTATGGTAAATTTAGCCAATGCATACAGAAAATATATTGATGCTCAGAAATATAATTAATTTATTCCTCATCACTTTCAAGCATTTCATCAACAAAGTTAATCTCATTCTGTTGATGTTTCAATGATTTACAATGTCTTATATATCTATATTTTGCTACATCTTTTTGACAATATGGACAGAATTTTGGTTCAAGCAACTGAGCTGTCATTTTTTCTTTATTTTGTTGGTAATAGTTGGAATTGTATCGTTTATAATACTCTTTCCTTTCTTCTGGTGTCATCACTGGCAATTTCTTTGGGCACATTATATTATAAATAAATATTATATTATATTATTTAAACCATTTTTAGAACTCAAGGTTTTAGTTAACCTTCCAAAATAATAAAACATTTTCTTGTAAAAATAAAAATTGTCCAATAAAAAAAATTGTAAATAAATTTGGAAGGTTAACTAAAAACCTTGAGTTGGTTTAAAGAAATAAAAATATAAATTAATTACAATAGAATGAGTAATAAAAAATATTGTGAAAATTGCCAAAAAGAAATTTCAAAAGCCGGATGGTCTGAACATTGTAAAACTAAAAAACACCTCAATAACGTAAATAAAGATGGTGATGAACCAAAAAAGCTTCATATTTGCAAAGAGTGTGATAAGAGTTTTAATCAAGCTTCAGGTCTATCAAGACATAAAAAGCAAATTCATGAAGGAATTACCGGCTATGGATATTATTGCACAGTGTGAGGTTTATTTGAAGGATAAAACATCATCCAAGAAACACAGACTATCAGATGCACACTTTAAGGTTCTGAGATCACCTGAATTCTATGAACAATTTAAAGCAGAAAACAGAAAAATAAAAGTAAAAAAATTAGATCACAAGAAAATAATGAAGACTGTCATAAAGTTGAATGAGAAAGTTGGCATCAAAAGAACAACTGAATATAAACCAAAGAAAACAGAAGAAGAATTGATCAAAGAAGATGATGAAAAAGAAGGAATGTGTTTTGACCATAACCCTTATTTGGACCTCGAAGATGATATTTACAAACCTCTTGAATTAAAGGACATTGACGCTATTGTTGATAATTTAATTTTGTTGGCTGATCAAAAAAAAGTAAATTTAGATGATGGTTATGAAGAAAAAGGTGATTTTATGGAAGAAAGAGAATATGAACTGTACCATTACAATTTAGAAGATGCCAAAGAATTTATACAACGTACAGCTGATACAATACAACAATTTGGTTGTTTTGACGAGAGTTCAAGTGATGAAAAAACTTCAAGTGACAGTGAAAGTTCAGAAGAAGAATAAAAATTTTTTACGAGGTTTTACATCTTTATTAATTTTCCTCGGATTCACTTTTCTCCTTTGCTCTCCTTTAAAAGTAACAAACAAAACCATGGTTTCGTTTGTTGAAAAACCGACCAATGGTTGACTTGAATCAGTTCGGAGGTTTTACCTTCAGAAGTGAGTGGACCAATCAATGAGCTGGATTAGTTCGGAGATTTAGAACAAAAGAGGTGAAAAGAATTTTAAATCCAAAGTTGTTGGCAAACTTTAAATTATTTTTTTCTTGACTTAATTGGAGTTGCTCCGATAAATTTCTTTGGTTCTCCAACTTTTTTATTTCTGTCTTTTCTGCTTCTTATTGGTGTTTTAAATTTTTCTTCATTTTTATCTTCTGTAGGTGGTTCAACTATTTCGTTTACTTCTTCCATATTTGTAACTTTTACCATGTTTCTTGGATTGTATAACTTTCTGAGAATCTCTTTACTCTCCATATTCTGTAATTTAAATTTATTTCCGACTTCTTCAACTATCATGTAGATTGTTTTGGAATTTCTGACAGCATCACTCTTTCCAAATGTTTTCTTATTTGTTATAATTCTTACTTTATCATTTACTTTATATTTGGGTGTAATTATTTTAATTTCTTGATGGTTAACCGCTTTATAATTCCAAACATCCGATGGTTTCTCATTGATGGTTCCATGAATTGTGTTATTGTATTTTTTTATTATCGATTGTAAACCTTTGTACCATTCTTTGTTTCCTGTTGATAATCTCCATTTTTGTAGCATAACTGCCAATGTACGATTGAAACTCTCCACCAACGAATTTTTTATCAAATCATCCACTTCAGAATAAACAACTTTAACGTTATGTTCCTTCATTAATTGAACAAATTCAATGGAAATAAACTGATTATCACATCGAAGTTCTTTTGGATAACCTAGTTCTTCCATAATACTTTTTACTGCATCCAACAAAGTAACTGTTTTTCCTCCACGAGTACTTTCTTTCAGTTTCATATTGGTTAAAGCTCTTGATGCTACATATCGACTATTAGTATCAATACAATTCAAAATATATTGATATCCATGAATTTTAAACCGATTATACACCATAACATCCATATAATATAAAAAACCATTTGATGGAACAATGATTGTGTTAAATTCTTTTTGCTTTTTTGGTATTTGAGTCAATTGGTGCCAATTCTGCTTGTTTCGAATTTCTTTTACTTCTTCCAAAGTTGCATTTACTCCATTGTCTTTTAACATTGATTGGAGTTTATTTAAATCACTAATCAATCCCTTTTCTGGATCATTTATTAACTGTTTTATTCTTTGTTTCATATATAATAAATAAAGATTAAATAAATGATTGATTATTTCAAGGTTTTTTGTTAACCTTCCAAATTATAAAAACATTTCTTTTAAATCAAAATATTCTCAAATAAAAAAAATTATAAATAAATTTGGAAGGTTAACAAAAAACCTTGAGGATACTGAGTTAAAGAATAAGATTAAATTAATTATTATAAGTTCAAGGTTTTTGTTAACCTTCCAAAATAATAAAACATTTTCTTTTAAATCAAAATATTCTCCAAATAAAAAAATTATAAATAAATTTGGAAGGTTAACAAAAACCCTTGAGGTATAATGAGTTAAAGAATAAATATTAATATATAGTATAATAGTATAATTGATGAACTATAAAAAGCTAACAAATGATTATGTAAACAAGCAAATATATTTGGGTAAACAAGGTAATGAATTCTTTTACTTTTACCCAAACAAAGCATATAATAGAACTTACATCTCTGAAAAAAATTTAAATAAATTGAAATTGTCAGTTCAACGTCTCAACATAAAAAAACAACTCAACGATGACCAACCAATCAAAAAATATTCCGTTCATTTAACGTTGTGGGGTAAAGAAGGTTACTGAGAGAAGTACAATGGAATGATTATGAAAAGAAGAGAGGAAACAGTTACCATGAAATTATCCAACACACAAAAATCACAACTTCAAACTATGGGTGAAACAAACAAAAATATTGGAAACTATGAAGGAAATTATAAATTAATTCAAAATGGAAGTGATGAATACGATGAAGTTTTGAGCCATATGAATGATGAAGACAAATTATATTTTGAACAACTTGATAGTTTAATTGAATACATTTCTTTGGATGAATTTGTTCATGTGAAGGTACAAAAACACGATTTATTTAAAAGTAAATTAAAAGCTGGAACTTGTAAAACTATAAATAATAAAGCAATCGAATATGAAGGCAAATCATTGAAAGATATTATGAAATCAAGTGAATTATCAGGTAAATTTAAACAAGATGCTTGTGTGTATACAGCTTTAATAAAATTGTATGGAAACCAAAAAAAGATGAAACTAAATAATGAGCCATTAGATTACAACAATTTATATGAATTCTTCAATAAAAAACCATATGTCGATAATTCAGATTTAGGATTATCAGCAAAACAATTAAAAACCTTTTTCAAACACTTTCAACTTGAATGCACCTTTTTAAATGGACAAAATCAAAACATTTTTAATTGCAAACCAGAAACAACAAAACACATTAAACACCGACATTTTAAGGCAATTATCACAAACAACCACATTTATCCAATTATCAACCAACTTAACAAATGTAACACCAAAGATTTAGATGAAATTAAAACAAATGAATACTTTAATATTCAAACTCAAAAGCAAAAGAATGAAATATTTATTAAAGATAAAGTAGAGATTTATAATATTGAATTAGAAGAAAAGAAATTTTATACTTTTTATTATGGGGGAAATCTTACAGAAATATTAAAATGGTTAAAGTATGATTTAAAATATCATCCAGAAGTTAGATATAAATCAGCAATTAGTAATATTTATTTGAAGATCAATCAATCTATTGTTAACATCACAAATCACGACACAACTTTCAATGAAGAACAAACAGAGATTAGATACAAGGAAACAGGAGAAAATACAGAAGTAGAACACATGAAATTATTTAAGAAACATGATAATGAATTTATGCAAGCACTTTTATGCAAACAATATTTAACGGAATATTCACCATCATTGCAACAAAATTTATTTAATTTTCCAATTAATTGTGCAGTTGGTCATTTAGATACCAAATACAAAAGCAAATATGCAATCGATTTCACCAAAGCTTATTCTTCAATATTATATGAGACATCATTCATTCCAGTAGCTACTCCATTTGATGAATTTGAAAAATACAACAATGAAGCAATTTGTGATACCCACCTTTATGCAATTAAATTAAAAGAAATACTAGAAAACAAGATTTTATCAGATAGTAGCATTAGGTTGATGTATGGAATTAATTTATTAAAAATCATGAAATATCAAAAAGTTGAAATCTTGGGTATCTGTAAATTGAACAAAACTCAAAAAAATCAAATATTACCTTCGTTAATGGATAAAATTAGAAACAGTAAATTGACTACAGATGATTGGAAATTCATTTATAATAAATCAATTGGATTAGCTGGAAAAAGATATAGCCAAGGTTCAGTAAGTGGATTGTATGATAATGTAGCAGAAGCACAACACTATTTGAAAGAGGAAGATAGTAGAAACTTTCCAAAGAATGTGAAAGATACTGAATTATGGTATATCGAGCAAAAAGGAGAGAGAAAAGCTCTTAAGAATGGATTTTATTTAATTCAAGCATTGATTTATGACACAATGAGAACCAAATTATTTATCATGTATCAAGAATTAAAAGCACAAGGTATTGAAGCTGTTTCTGTTAAAACTGATTGCATTTACACCAACAAAAGACCAGATGCCACAAAATTATCATTTAAAATTGGTAAAGAATTTGGTTGTATTAAAGATGTTGTTGAAGAGACATTCGATTGTAAAAATGAACTGAAAATGCATAAATACAACATTAATTGTTGTGATAATTGTTTTATAAAATGTCAATTAGTTCAGAAAAATAACATTAAATTGAAATTATTCAAGCCACCAACATACAACGAAATTAAACTGGTTGATGAATTTGATAACACAGAATTTCATAAAGTAGTTGATAGAACCTTAATTCGTGCAGATCTTGCAGGTGCTGGGAAAACAACAAATGTTATCAAATACTTTCAATCAGTGAATAAAAAGATAATAGTTGTTTGTCCTACCAATGTTTTAGCTTTGGATATTCAAACCAAATTCAAGAATGTAAAAGCGATCACATTTTGTAACTTTGCTGGCTTGATCGTTGGTGAAGATAGAAATAAGGCACCATTTGATATATCATCTTATGATGTTGTGTTAATTGACGAGATTTACAACTTGGCAACACATCATTTATGGAAATTGAAAAAAATAATGGACAACAACAAAGGCAAAATATTTGTGTCTACTGGTGATCATCTTCAAAATAATCCAATTGAGACAGTGAATGACGAAACCATTTATAACAAGATCATTCAAAATTTATTCCCTAATCATTTACAACTACATGAAAGTAGAAGATTAACCAACAAAAAACAAAAAGAACAATTATTAAAGCTCAAAGAATTTGTATTTTCAAACTTCAATACCATGCCACGAAAGGAATTTCTTAAACAGCTGGAAGATGAATTCAAAATAAGAATGAATGATAGAACAGATCTCAGTAAATCAACAAACATCACATTATTTAATGAAACTGCTATTATGGTGTGCCGTCATGTTCTATCAAAGAAAAAAGGTGATAATGTAAAATGTAAAAACTTTAAATGGTGCAAAGATATTGATTGCTATGTTAAAAATAGAATTGTTACAAAAGATCATGTATTTCATACCAATTATGTTTATAAAATTGTTGGATTTGAAGAAAAAAATGTGAAATTAAAAGATGAATTCAGTCAAGAGGTTTATAAGCTTGAAATTAACAAGCTAGATAAAAACTTTCGTCCACATTTTGCTTTGACAGGTCATTCAACACAAGGAATCACCACAGATAAAACATTAAATGTATTCGATGTTGAACATAAATTTATGACTGCTAGATGGTTATGGACGGCTTTAACAAGAACAACAGATTTAAACAAAATAAATTTAATTGCAAGACATGGAGATTTTGGTATGAAATACAATTTAGGTAAAATGGTTGAAAATTATAAAGAGCAAGATATATTTGCAGGCAGAGAGTTCAATGAAAATGATTTTGTCACTGCAAAAGATTCAAAATATGTATGAAGATCAAAATGGAAAATGTAAAAATTGTTGTGAATCTTTAAATTTAGTTTCAAATAAATATGATCCAAGTAACATGTCAATTGATAGAATTGATAACAACATGGGTCATGTAAAAGGGAATACACAGTTACTTTGTGTGAGGTGCAACTATTCAAAACACTAAGTTATTTTATTAATCATTTTGCAAATCAACGTTTTTGGTTAACCTTCCAAATTTATTTATAATTTTTTTATTCAACCCATTTTTATTTTTACAAGAAAATGTTTTATAATTTTGGAAGGTTAACTAAAAACCTTGAGTTATTAATTAAAGTATTTATTATGTAAATTTATTGTATGAATAGCTACATATCTGTTGATGTAAATGTGTATCTTGATATGATGAAAGAAAACATGAGACTAAAACAGATTATAATTGATAAGTTGGACAAAAAAATATTAGACCTTCAGAAAGAAAATAAAAGATTAAAGAATAAAGCAATACCATCAATGAAATCATTAGAAAGATCACTCGAAAAATTAAAGCAAACATAAGATTTATTTAAAACTTTAAATTATTAAAAATGGTTTAAAGAAATAAAAATATATTATATTATAATGGGAAGACTTACACAAGTATATTTAAAAGCAAGAAAATATAATTTAAAAGAACGTTTATCAAATATGAAGCAATCAATGAAAAAAATAGAAGAACAAATGGGTATGATTGAAAATTATGACAAATTTAATACCTATGAGTATACTTTATCAATTATAGATGAACTAATAAGAGAAACAAAAGACGAATTAATTAATGTTAAAATACAATTGCAAATGTCAAACTAATTCCTTTTCTTAATATTGTTTAATTAAAACGATATTGAATCAACATTATTGAACTCAAGGTTTTCTGCTTCAATTATTTCAAATATTGAACTAAAATTATATCTGTTCGTTAACAAAATAGAATTGCTTCAAATTATACTCTCAAGGTATTCAGTTAACCTTCTAAAATCATTTAAATCTTTTTTATTTGTAAAATATTTTAATAATATTAGAAATTATTTATTATTTTGGAAGGTTAACAAAAACCTTTGAGGTTATATCTGATAAAATTTATTAAATCATCATAATTGACCCACCATGTCTATTCTTTATCATTGACTTCTTCAATTGCATCAAACCAGCACCATATAGTATGTTATCAAGGAATGATGCTGTATTTGTCACACCATTGATAAAATTTTGTACTAATGGAGGTAATGAATTAATTAATTTATCAGCAGATTGCATCACGAATTCCTTAATTGTTTCGTTCATCAATCCTGAATTTTCAAGAAGATCATTAATGAATAACTGACAATTTGTTGATGATGCATTATATAAGTATAATCTTTCTTTTCCAACTGCATTTAAAGCTCTCTCATGCAGTTGATTTAAATTTACAGGTACAATTTGTTTATAATTCGTCAGATAGATACATTTGGCTGTTTTGTAACTTTGTATATCAACTAAAGCAATATTTAATACTTGGTTTTTCTCAACTCTTACAATTAAACCACCTTCAAGTTTGCAAATCATAAATAAGTGATACATTTGATCATAGTTCAATTTATCTTTTGTTTCATTCCACTTACCAAATGAAACTGCATTTAATATGGTGTTAAAAGTGGATTGAATTGGTGTCTTACATATTAAGATTTCTGTTATTTTAATATTTCCGTATTTTTCAAGAAAACTTCTGTAGTATGGTGGCGCATTCAATCTAATCGGATTGGTGATCAAACTTTTCACTCTATTGAATCCACTACGAAACATTTCAGCAATTGAATTAAATAAGTTACCTCCCTTAAGTTCATTATGTGAGTGATCATATTCTTGATATTCACAATCTGCAAGATCAAACATATCTTTAAAATCATTTATATTTATCATTTCATTTTCTTTATCCAAAATGCAATTACAACAAATTTGGTTATTCTTCTCCACTTCTTTTAAAACATTGTAAACGATGTCCATTGGATATTTATGAAGAAACAAACCATAACATAAGTTATCTTTGTCGTAATGGTACACTTTGATGTAAAATTTCTTGATTGGATCATAAAATTCCTGATAGTTATCATACTGTTCCTTATTGTAATAGGTTTTTGAGCTAAAATCTTTTTTTGTTTGTTCTATTGGTTGAGAAGTTATTAAAGTTATCGAGTTATCATCTTCTGATACAAAAATATAATAGTACGGTAATTTTAGTTGTTTGTAGTTCATCTATATAATAAGAAGAGATTATTTGACCTTTCAATATCAACTCAAGGTTTTCATGTTTTCAACTCCAGAATAATAAAATATTATTGGTTCAATTATTCTAAAAATATTCACCAATTGAGTAAAGAAGAAACAATTGAATCTCAAACTAAACCAAAAATCGAACCTAAAATTTCGGATTCAGAATTATTTGACCTTGAAAGTCCTAGATCAGAATATATGACGGAATTAAAGGAAATAGTATCAAATAAATTCAAAGTTCCAAACACTATCCAAGAATTTTATAATATTCTTGACAAAAATGGTCTAGAAACACTTGAAGACTGGAAGAAAGTTACAGAAGAAGACAAGAAGTTATTTCCTGTTGGATTAAAATATTTTTTGGATGAAAAGGCTGGTATTCAACCAGAAGAAGGTAAATTTTATTGTTCATTATTAAATTTTAGTTCGTTCAAAGAAAAGAAAAAGAGAAGAAATGGTTAGTGGTTTAAAAAAAAAGTGGAGTGTCAATGGAGCAATTTATAAAATTCATAATGTTTTTTATACAAATAGAAAAAATTTGAAAGAAAAATTAATAAATCGAATTGAAAAAGAAGGATTAAACTGTATTCTTCTTATTGGACCAAGAGCAAGTGGAAAAACAACAACAGTACTTGATCTTCGAATCGAATATGATGATGCATTAATTATTTAGTTTGTTTTATTTTTGATTAATTATTTGTAGCATTGATTTTTCTACGATTACAAATGAAAATTTTTGGAATGACCTTTCAGTTAGAGGTTCAAGGAATTCAGAAAAATTTCATATGGACTTTAAAGATACGTTAAGCTTTACACAACTTTTTTATGATTTAAAAAACAGGAATGATAAAAAAATTATTTTAGTTCTTGACGAATTTGATTCATTATTGGATCTTGATTCAAAAATTAGAGATGAATTCTTAACAAATTTAAGAAATTTAAAACAAGATGCTTTGAATCATAATCTTAAAAGTGTAATTGGTATTGGTGTCTTTGGACTTCTTGCTTTAAATACAGAAAATATTAAAATATCTCCGTTTAATATTACAGATGCTTTAAATACTGAATTTTTTAATCAAGAAGAATCCTTGGATTTATTTGATCAATTTGAAGAAGAATATAAAATTAAAGTTGATGATTTAGTTAAAAATGAAGTATTTGAATATACTGCAGGGTATTTTTATTTTATTTTAATGTATAATAGACACCCTGGTTTATTTTGTTTATGTGGTCGTGTTATTCAAGAAGAAGTTGTGGAAAAGAAAATCATTCATTTTACTTTGGATCATTGGAAAATATTATTTTCTGAAGGATTAATTATTAAAGAATTGAAACATTATCCAACGACGAAAAGAATATTATCAGATTTTAAAATTCAATCTGGAGTAGTTGAAGAATCAAAAATTCTTTTTAATTCTCTTATTTTTAATGATATTGAAACAGAATTTGAACTGGATTCGGATGATAAAATAACAAATTTCCTTTCAAATGAAGGATTAATTATTGTTACAAATCTGGCAAAAGATAAATTCAAAATTACATCTCCTATTATTAGAGATACTTTTGGAGTATTATTATTAAAAAAATCTACATTTCCAAATCAATACATTTATCCAAATACTTTTGATTTAATTCATGTTTTAAGTGAATCATTTAAATGCTTTGATTTCGAAAAATTAAAAAAATGTTATGAATTTGCAACAAAAAATGTTGAAGATCAAAAAACATATTCAGGAAAAATTGCTTTAAATGAATCAGTTTATCAATTTGAACTTGGGTCAATATTAAGAAGTTGGTTGCCCGCAGAATTTACAATTGTTGTTCATGCAAAAACAAAAGAATCAGGAAAAAATGTTTCTTATCCTGATATTTTAATATCTTGTTCTAAATTTAAAATTATTTTAGAATTATTATCAAATGAAAGATACTCACACTTAAAAAAAGGAAAAGAATCATCTTCAAGTGTTTTGGGACACATTGAAAGGACGCGTGAATATGCAGAATTTTTTAAAGCAGATCCATGGGTCTTACATTTTGTAGCATTGAATTCAATTAAAGATCATGATAAAATTACATTTCCAGAAAAGAAAAAGAATATAAACCATCTTGATCAATTGAATATTGTATATTTATTTCATGATCATAAATTTAATTCAATGATAATGAAAATACAAAAAAAAGGTGAAGGTGCAGTAATAACAACACTTTTTTAAAATAAACTTCATAAATTCGATTTTAAGCTAGACATAAACATAACTCAAGGTTTTTGATTGACCTTCTAAAATAATAAAACATTTTTTTTAAAATAAAAATAATCCAATAAAGAAAATGAAAAATCAAAATGGAAGGTTAACCAAAAACCTTGAATACAATATGGTCCAAAAAGTAACAAAAATCTCAAGTGATTTGCAAAATATCCTGATAGAATCTACTTTGCACTAATTACATCTTTAACTCTTTCTTTAATCCAAAAAAAAAAGTATCAAAGCCAAAACAAAAAAAGTATGAAAAAAAAGTGTCAAAAATATTACCTCACCCCCCTTTATGATCCAACTCAAATCACACAACTCTGCCAGCACTAGCAAGTAAAGTACATAGAATCGAGCGTAGCGTCCTTGTAAAGGCGGCAATGTACTTTACTTGCTTTTCATCCAATCAAAACATGGGACAATACTTCAGTGATTCAGACGCAAAGGAACCAGATAATTTTCAAATCACTAAAGATTTGAAAAAAACAAATAACATTAAATATTTTGAAGATATATACAATTCTGAAGTCGAAGTCAGACAAGCTTTGATAAAATCAGGGATAGAATCATCAAATTTGATTATTGGAATTGATTATACTTCCAGTAATAAATATCAAGGTGAAAAATCATTCGGTGGAAAGAATTTACATGAAATTAGAGATGAAGACCTTTTGAATCCTTATCAAAGAGTCATATCAATTATTGGAAGAACTTTGAGGTTTATTTTAGATTTTAAAATTCATTTTTTTAGTGAATTGGATGAAGATAATTTAATTCCAGTTTTTGGTTATGGTGATATTAATACAAAGGTATTTTTATTATTTTATAGTCTAAAATTCAACTTGATAGAATCATTCAGTATTTCCTTTAATGCCAGATAATTCAGGAAGATATTGTCATGGTTTTGAAGAGGTATTGAATACTTATAATAATATAACACCTTATATCAAATTATCAGGTCCAACAAATTTGTAATATTGTAATTGTTTTTTTGACCATATTTTATGAAGTGCTCCTTTGATAAATAAAGCTGTTGAAATTGTATGTTCTGGTGTTAGAAGAGAATATCACATTTTAGTAATTATAACAGATGGTCAAGTAACAGAAACTGATCAAGATGAAACAGCTAGAGCCATTGTTAATGCATCAAATTATCCATTAAGCATAATTGTTGTTGGAGGTAAGATAATTTTGAATTCATTTTTTTGTTAGTTGGAGATGGACCAGTATATCATTATTTTTTTTTTGTAAAATTTTTTTCAGTGGGATGAAATGGAGACATATGATGATGAATTACCTGAACGTAAATTTGACAACGTTTGTATTTTATTCTTTTTTATCCTTTAAGTTTCAATTTGTTGATTATCACAGAGTAATGAAAAATTCAAAAGGTGACAAAAATGCAGCATTTGCATTAGCAGCTTTAATGGAAATTCCACAGCAATACCAAGCTATTAGACACTTAAAATTAATGTAAATTTAAAAAATAAAATAAAATTCTCATTCGTTCTAAATTATCCAATTAAATTTCTTCTCCAAGCTGAATTGACCAAACTACAAATTTAGTATGAATCAAAAATATGACTTATATGGATATATTAACCAAACTGTTCCTGACCAGAATATTAGAATTATAAATAGAAGTTTAGTTTGAAGAAATTCAATTTTTTGAAAATGCAAGTTTCGAAATACATTATTCAAAGATTGCAACAAATCAAAGGAAATTGTGTATTTTCTTATCCAGGCGATCATAACGGTAGTTTACTTGAAGAAATGACAAAAAGTCAAGTAACTGAAGTTATTATTTCAGCCAACGAATATGAAGCAGGATTTTCTTCTCATGGATATTCAAAATTATCAAATTTACCATCAGTTTTATTAACTTCTTATGGTCAAAGTTCAACTAAAACATTAAATGCTATTTCTTGTTCAAATCATGAAAGAACATCTGTTATTATTTTGAATATAACACCACCTCATGAAGAAGTTTACAGACATCGAGATTTAGGTAGATTATGGCATCATTCAACAGATAAAGATGGAAATTTTTATTGTGATTTTGATTTATTTTCTTCAGTAACTTGTCATGCAGAAAGAGTAACCAATTGTTCAATGGCAGGAATTCAAATTGATAATGCATTAACAAATTGTTTAACTTTTAAAAAACCTGTTTATATTGAAATTATGGAAGATGTTTTATTTCAAAAATGTCAAACACCATCAGAAAAGATTTCAATTAAAGAAATTCAAAGTACACCAAATGAACTGAAGAGAAGTATTGATTTTATTAAAAAAGAATTTCAAATTTCAAAGTCATCAGTTATTTGGTTAGGTCCTGAAATTGACAGATATAATTTGACCAATGAATTTTTAGAATTTATCAAAGAAAAGAATTTAAGATATTTTACCTCATTAAATTCAAAAGGAATTATTGATGAAAATGATGATAATTTTTTAGGTGTATTTTTAGGTAGATCATCAAATCCAAAATTAATCAGTGAAATTCAAAGATCAGATTTAGTCGTCATTTTAGGAGAAATATCAACTGAAATAGATTTAATTGACCAATCCATTTTACCTTTTTATAAAAAAGAAAGAAATTTTATCATTTGTTCAAATTTTATTGTTAAAAGTTTAAAACATCAATTTTATTCAGGAATAATTACATTACAAGATTTATTGAAAAATTTGAAAAAAGAAATTTCAAAAAATACATCCATTGTAACAAATTCAACACTTATTCCATCATCATTATCAAAATCAAATGAATGTTTAATTCATGATGAATTTATTTCTTTTGATTCTTTTTCAGAACAAATTGAAATTTCAAATTTATTGAGAAATGATAATTCAATTTTAATTGTCGATTCAACATTCGCAGTATTTCCATTGTCAAATATTACATTAAAAAAGAATCAATTTTCAACACAAATTTCACCTTTTTCTTCATTTCATTCAATTTGTGAATCCATTGGTATTTGGAAATCAACAAAACGTAGACCGATCATTGTAATTTCAGATGAAGGATATCAATCAATGAATTCTTCCATTTCAACTTTAAAGAAATTAAAATCCAATGCAATCATTTTTGTGATGAATAACAAAATTAAAAGTATTCAACAATGGTTAATCAATCCAAATTATTTTGGTTCACAAAATGTTCCAATGGAAAATTATTTAAAAGTTGAAGAATGGGATTATTCAAAACATTCAAATTCAATTGATCCAAATATTATGAGTTTTAAAGTGAAAACAAATCAAGAATTAAATGAATGTTTAAAAAAAATAGAAAAATTAAATGAATTATCAATGGTTGATGTTGTAATTCCAATCAAAAATATTCCAAAACAAGCAAAATGGAGAATTCCAAAATATGATTCAGATATGAAACCAAATTGTGAAATGTTTTAAATATTAAAGAATTCTTTTAATTTCTTTGTTAAACCAAGGTGTAAACTTAAGTTCTTTCAATTTTATATCATCCAATGAAATGAATCTTGTTTCCACAACTTCCATATTGTCCATGGTAATAACACCATCATATCTACATTTAAATGTCTTTGATAATTCCTATTTTATGTTTAAAATATATTCAAATCTCTTCATACATAATCGAATACATTTTCAAATTCCCATAATTCTTCATGTTCTTCACCTACTTGTATCAAATCTCCATTTTTTATTTTTATCCCTAGTTCTTCTTCTAATCCTCTAATTGCGCCACTTTCATATGTCTCATTTTCTTTTAAATGCTCTGTGACTGATAAATCCCATAAATCTATAGTTGTGTTAAATTTAAATTAAATTGACCTGGACAAACATCTTGGAAATTTTACTCTTAAAAAAAGTTTACCTTTATTATTTGCTCTCTTTTGTATCAATAATTCATTATTTTTATTGAATACAAAAATGGAAACACTTTTATGTAATAAACCTTTTTGATGAACAATACCTTTTTTTTTTTGTTTTTCTGTTCTTACCTCTTCTTTCTCTTCCAATCTTTTTTCTTGTTGTTTTATCAAAAATATCAAACAATTCATCAAATACCTTCGTCATCTGTACAGTTGTTTTTTTCATTTGAAAAATTAAAATGATTGGTCATTCACAAGAAATAAAATAATTTATAAAATTAATTTTTCATTGAAGATAATTGATCCCTAATTTTTCCTAAACCTTTCAACATGATTTCTAGTGTTTCTTTATTCATTTCAAATGAAATGGTTTCCATTGGTTTCATAACACCTTGTTTTTCACTACATTTTTGAATGTCCATTTGAACTATTAAATTTGAATTAACTAAATTTGAGATTGAATCAGAAGAAGTTTGCAAATCAATTCTCCATTTCATATCAACTAATTTTGGTGGTGAAACTTGTGTTTGTATTGTTTGATCTCTCCAACTTGGTATATGTTTTAAAAGTATTTGACAAATGTTTTCTTTTAATTCTTCGCTCATTTGAGAATTTTTAAATAATTTTAAAATCTATTTTTTAGAAGTGAAAGTAAAATTACTGTTTCTTTTTCACTAAAATTATAATAAACAGCTTGTTTAGATATTTCTAAAATAGTTTCCAACAATACTGTTCCTTTCTTCTCATCAACGTCCAATTGTGTTGAAACAGAATCTATCAAAGAAGAATTTACACCATCCAATCTTGTTTGGTACACTCTCAAAAATACTTGCTCCAAGAATTGTGGTGGTGAAGAATTTAGCAATGACAATACTTCAGTCATTGTTTTTTTTTTTTTTTTGTTTATTTAACCAATCAAAGTGCACCAAGAAAAATAAATAAATTTTGGAAGGATCGAATTTCAGAAACCTTGAATTCAAAATTGTATTTTTCTCTTTACTGTTGAGTTTTTCCGTGCCTTAATTGACCAATAAGTTAAAAGAAAAATTCCTCCAATAAACAACAGAGATGATTCGGAAATTATCCTCACTCGAAGTTTTTCACTCTTTTTTGATTCTAACTTATTCACAGGATATACTAACTTTGTTAGAAGAGAATAAAAAAAATGGAGAGTCTAAGATGACCAAGAAGGGTAGTTTAGAGGATATTTGTCAATTATTTGAAAAAGAAGCAGAAAAAAAAGAACAAACTCAAACCATTGAAAAAAAATTGGTAAAGAAAGGTAGTTTGGAAGATATTGCGGGAATGTTTGAAAGAGAAACTGAAAACTCATATAACACAGTTCACGAAGGAAAAGTAAGACACACGTTGTAGTTTAACTCTTTAAAAAGATGTATAACACTTCAGGTTACTCAGTTTGTGGAGTTTTAAATCAACATAATAAACCATGTCAAAGAATCGGAAAGTGTCCATTTCATCATAAAGAAGAAGAGGTTATCACTTCACCAAGAAATATTATGCCAAAATTACAGTATCCTATAAAACAACAAGATTTTCAATTATTAAATCAACAACAACAAATTTATGAACAGACAATGAAAAATCAAAATTTTGAATTTCTTTTACCAAATAATCAACCAAATTCATTTTCAAAATTTAAAACAAATGAATTACAAAATACAAATATGATGATGAATACAAACTCAACAAACCAAAACTCAAATATTTCAAATCATTTATTAAACAGAATTACTCCGATTGGTATTCCAATGAAAGTTTCAAATGGATTAAATCCTTCACTTTTAAATTCATTGAATCCAATGTCAAATAATAATTCAAACGCAGTACAACAAATTAATTTACAAATAAAAAATGAAGAAGAAGTTGTTTCACCAAGAAGAAATCAACAACAAGAAGATATTGGAAATAATAAAAATAACGAAAAATCAAAAGATTCAACTGTTCAAAAGAAACCATTTAAACATGGTTGGACAAAAGAAGAGGTAATTTTTTTTTTTTTTTTGAATTTAAAAAGCACCTTAAATTTTTAACTGGACTTGAAATTCATGGAAAAGGACAATGGAAACAAATTGCCACTCTTGTAGGAACAAGATCTCCAACTCAAATTCAAAGTCACGCTCAAAAATATTTTTTGAGACAAAATCAACAAGTGAAAAATAAAAGATCGATTCATGACTTGACAATTGAAGATTTAAAAAGTTGTTTTAGTGATGAAAAAAAACAAAAAACTGAATAAAAATTGTACAAAGAAATTAATTTTGGATTTGAAATGATTAATTTTTGAGTGGACAAACTATTTTGGCAGCATCGAACAGTCGTTGTGCCATTTACCTCTGGAATTGAAATTGATGAAAAACTAAGCGGAAGTATTGCTCAGAGAAAAATTGATGTATTTTTATTAGATAAGGTTCTGATTCAATTCGAATTCTCCCAAAGTCACCAGATTTGTAAACTCCTAAATTGGAAATTAAATTGAACTGAATGAGAATTCAGTCATGAAAAAATTTGTCTTCTCTTCAAAACTTTGGACAATGGTACAACATTGAAATTACCTAAAACGATTCTCCAGATTCTTTTGAAATTTTGACCAATCATGAGATATTTCAATTTAATTGGATAAAGAGAAACCAGTGAATTTGTTTGCACGAAGAATAAAAAAGTACCCTTTTTTTCAATGTCCTTAGCTGCTTTATCAAACATAAAAAAAAAGAAGAAGAAAATCGAAATCACATTTGAAGACTTACAACACAACTTTGAATACCCGATAAAAGAAGCGGCTGTAAATTTAAACGTGAGCTTGACACAATTAAAACGCATATGTAGAGACCATGATGTACCTAGATGGCCTCATAGAAAGGTTTTTTTTTTTTTTTTTTTTCAAATTTTTTTTTGTCAGTTACAAAGTTTGGAAAATAAAATTGATGAAATGAAGAAAGCATTAAAAGAATGTGATGATTTATCAAGACAGTTAACGGAATCAAAAATTGAATCTTATGAAAAAGAAAAACAGTACATAATTGATCACCCAAAAACAATTGTATCAAATAAAAGAAAATCAAGAGAATATGAAGATGATGACGAAGAAGAAGATGGTCCAGGTTTCAAGAGACGTTCATCTGTTTCTTCAAATGATTCAGATTATCTTTCATCTTCTGATGATGAATCTAGATATATAGAAGAAGATAGTTTAAGATTCGCTTTGAACAAAATGAAGATCGGAAATATTTTAAATGATGATTAAAGTTTTGAAATTTGTTTTATAATTCTCTTCATACTTTCTTTGTTGGTTGAAATAATTTCTCCTTTAGAAAAGTTTGTAATTTTTTGGAAGTTATCAGAAATATCTTTTACACTTATTTCATTTTTTTCTTTTAGATTAACAGAATATCCTTCAGTTCTGAACCATCTATTAAAAAAATTTAATTTCTTTTTTTTTTAGTCAAACTTTAATTTTGTAAAGAATCCACCACCACATTCAAATAAACCACCTGTTTCTTTTGTTTTTGGATGACATAAATAAATCATCAATGGTGAAACATAAGCAGGTTTTAATAAATCAGTTGGATTAATAGAAGCTAAAATTCTAGAAGATCCAACAGGAGCAACAATATTACAATGAATATTATCTTTATATCCTTCAATTGCTAATGTTTGACCTAATCCTATAAATCCTGATTTTGCCATTCTATTTGTATTAAAAAATACTTTTCTTCTTACGCATAATTCGCCTTTTTTTTTGTTTTAAAAATGAATTAAATACCTGTCCAAAATTACCATAAATACCACTTAAAAGTCATTTTAATTTCATTTTACCTTGAACTTGAAATAAAAATAATTCTTCCAAATTTATTTTTCTTCATATGAGGCCAAGCAGCATGAGTAACTTTAAAACTACCTTTCATATGTACTTGATAAACTAAATCCCAATCCTTTTCAGTCATTTTTGAAAATGATTTATCTCTCAAAATACCACTATTCACTGTTAAAGAGAACTATTATTTCAAACGCGTTATTTATCAAAATATCAATTCTACCAAATCTTTGAATAATTTCATTTATAATTCTATCACCATTCTCAACACTATCATAATTTGCAAATGATTTTCCTTTTCCATATTTTGTTTCTATTTCTTTAACCACCTCATCTTTAAGAGTTTTAAAGGTTGAAATAAAAAATACCAGCAGGTTTACTTGAAGAATTTCCTGAACCATCAGTAGCACCACCATAATCATTCACTTTATTTTTTAATTCTTTTCTTTTTTTTTTTACCAACTACTTTTGCACCATGTGCAGCAAATGACAAGGCGTATTCTCTTCCAAGACCTCTTCCACTTCCTAGTGTAATAAATTAATCTATATTTAAATATATACCTGTCACTAGAACAACCAAACCATCTAAATCATTACTCTCTAATCTTGATGACATTTTGGTTACACCAACAACGATAAAATTTGACCAATGATTAAAAAAATCTAATTTCTATAAATATATTTTATTCTAAAATTTATTGATTTCCTCCTGAAGGAATAAATGGACGTAAAATGAAAAAACCAGTGAACCTAAAAATAATGTTATTTTCTTATTCAACTTACCCTATTATTAAAATAATTGCAATGACCAATAAAACTATAACTGAAATGAGAATAATAACATTCGTAATTTGTCTTCTTCCTAATCTTGTAACGATGGTACCAGCTCTTTTAAAAATTAAAATATCAAAAAAAATAACGAACTGGTTTGCATTGTCGTTTACTGCATTAACCTTTCAAGAAAATTAGAAAATTAAAAAGGTATTCTTGTACTTTTTCTGTATGTCCTATAATTTGATCTCTTTGTGCTCTCAAAGTTGAAGAAGTATTGATTCCTTGATTTTCAATTTCATCCAAAACTTGAATTGACCTAGCAATAGATTTTGATGATTCTTCAACTCTTTTCATATTTCCTAAATTTTTTGTTCTTGAATCTTGCAATAAAGAATCTTTTTCACTGTAATTTTGGTCTAAAGTCAAACTATCTCTATTTAGTTGATTTTTAATTTTTTCAAATTCTCCTTTTTGTTGTTTCACTTTTTTTTGAAATCTATTTGCTTGTCTTTTGATTTGAGCATCTAAAGTTTCAGCCTCCATTCTATTACAAAGTTTTTCAGCCAACTCTATATTCTTTTCAATATCTCTTTCTAAATTTCTATTTCCTTGTAATTTATAATCTTTTAAATATCTAGAAATACGATCAGAAGTTTCGTTAAATTCTTCTTCATAATCCATGTTTTTTTTAGAAGTCTAAACTTGATGAATTTAACCAATTAAAACAATTTCTAATTCTTGTAAAATTTAACCAGTCACAATGCAACTGAAGGTTTGAAAAAAAAAAAAAATTAAAACCTTTTTTAGAAATTTTTACCAACTTTAACAACTTTGATCAGAACTTATAAATCAAAAGTAAAAAAAAAAAAAAAAAAATTAAAAAACTTCAAAAAAAGAGTAGAATGTTAGAAATCAAAAGAGAACAAAAACAACAAAAGAAAAGAAAAAAATTAGCAATAAAACAAGCTCAATTTCCATTTATGATACCAGAATACGAAATGAAGGAAAAAAAAATTATTATTTATCAAAAAGCTAGAAATGAAGCAATTGATATTGATGAAAATGCAGATGAAAGAAATAGAGGTGAAGAAGCATTATAAAATAAAAAAAATTTTGAAGAGAAATTTTATTGGATAAAAAATTCTCCATAGCATTTCCAAACAAAAAAAAGAGAGAGAATGATTATTCCCATTTTTTCCTCTCTATTTGGTAAAACATCAACTATTTCTGATAAAATCTCAAAGTAATTTATTTATTCGTCATTCGAAATTATATTCTAGATGAAATAGATAATATTTTTATGAAAAAAAATTATTTTTCAATTTTCAATTTTTTAAAAGAAATTATAATTTATTTTATCATTATTTTAAGATTTTTATTATTTTGGTTTTTTAAATCAAGATTTATTGGATGTTCATTATTTCTAATTTTTTATTTTTTCAAATTCGAATTTTTAATTTTTGTTTCAACCATTATTTTACCTTTTTTACTTTATAAGGTATATTAATAATATCAATTTATTCATATTAGTTTTTTATTGAAAGAGATAATTGTCAAAAAAGAAATAATTCTCTTGAATTCATTGATAAGGTATTTATGAATGAATTATTCATTATTTTAGGGTATGATTGAAGGTGAATACTCATTAGAAGAATATTATGATAATATAACAGATATGGGAACAATATCAAAATATTTAGGTGCTCATTATGCTCAACTATCTGAATTTTTTAAAATTGAAAAAAAGATTGAATCAATTTTAGATTTTGGATGTGGTGCCGGTTCTTTCTCTTTAATTTTATCAAATTATTTTAAAAAAACTAAAATTGTTGGTGTAGATACAAATAAAAATGCTATTGAATTTGCTAATTCAAGATTATCTGAATTGAATGAAGATACAAACGTTGAATTTAAAGTTTCAAACCAAAATGAATTAGTTGAAAAAGAAAATAGTTATGATATTGTAACTTGTTCCATGGTATGTCATCATATTCCAAGAGATGATCAAATTTCACAATTTTTGAAAGATTCAATTTCTGTTTCAAAACAATTTGTGATTATTAGAGATTTAGAAAGAGATCCATTCTCAATATTAGCATTCAAGTAAGTAAATTATATTTAATTCAATTTTGAAAGATATATTTTGACTCCAATTTTTACTAACAAATTGACAATTGCTGATGGATTATTATCAATTAGAAGATCATTTACAAGAGAAGAATGGTTGAATTATTTAATAGGAATAGGATTAAATGAAAATGAATTCAAAATTTTGTGGAAACCAGTATCTCAATGGCTGATTGTCATCAATTCTGAAATGGTTAAAAATAGAATAAAGAACCAATAAATTTTGGGTATTCGTTTGATTTTTTTGATGAATTATTGGTGGAAAATTAAATGATTAATGATTGGCGGAAATTTCCGGGATTTTTGTTGTAAATTGACCAATTAAACTTTTTTTTCACTTTGCGTTGTTGGGACCAGAAGTAGCTTGATCGAGCAGTATTTTATGCACATTTCAAAAGAAGGAGAAAGAAAAATGAACACACAATGGTTTTCACAATGGCTCTCATCTACTTTACAACAACAAAGAGAAAGTTGGATTATTTCAACTCCAAAATTCAAATACTGTAAAAAAAGAAAAGAATTTTTTACAGATGATTTCACTGACACTTGGTATAAAAGTCCTTATAAGTATCATATGCTTTTAACGACATATAATGTACCTTCCGAAGTGTCAGTAAAACTCACTTTAATCTATGAAGACGGTACAAAAGTTGAAGACGAAAATCCAGTTACAATTACAGAAACAACAATTACCAAACTCAAAGGAACAGAAGAACATCAACATGTTATTGGTCCTTTTCAATTTAACGTTTGTTCATACAAACACGAAGGAAGAAAATTTAAAGTTCAAGTTTCATTAGTTTTAGATGAAAAAATAATATATCAAATGAATTCACCTTCTTTCATTATTAAAGCAAAAAAACCAATTTCAAAACCAGGTCTTAAAAATAAAAAAAGAAAAAGAGAAGACGAAACTGAAGAAGAAGAAGAAGAAACAGAAGAAGAAATTAAAAGAAGAAAAGTTGAACTTTTAAAAGAAAGATCTTACTTATTTTCACCTTTGGCTCCAAAGATTCCACTTCCATTAAATTTTAGACAACTTTTACCTTCAAATCCTTCAAACTCAATGCCAAAGAGTAATGTTATTGTACCAAATTTTATTCAACCATCAACCTTTATGAAACAACTTCAAACAACTGAAACTACATCACCAAGAAATACACAACCAAAAACAGTTCCAAAAAAAGAAATTGTAGTAGTTTCAAATGAAGTAACATCAACACCACAAACATCATTATTACAACAACAACAACAACAATCAAATGAATTTAATTTTGTTATGAACAATTTTGATCAATATTTTGAACCACAACAATCACAAAATAATGATGAATTATTTGGCGATTTTTTACAAAACTCGTTCCAAAATATTAAAGTTGAAGAAGATATTTTAAATCAATTTGATCAATTAAATGATGCTGAAAGATTAGAAACAATGGAAAATTTAATGGATTCAAATAAATTTGAAGATATGAATTTTTGCAAATTTGAAAAGGATACAGATTATTTATTTGATAATGATGTTGACCAATTTTTCATCTTGTAAAATAAAATTTTAAATCAATCTTCGTGAGATTAAATTTTGGTTTTTTTTTTTTACAACTAGTTTTAAAACCCCTTTTCTTCATATTACATTTTTTCGGAATTGATTTCATTCGTCAAATATATCGGAATTGACATAATTCAACAAAACATCATTCAAACAGATCTAATCAACTTTTAATTCAATCAAAAAACATGAGGAAAAACATTCTAAATAAAGATTAGAAAAATCTAAAAATAAATAAATTTCCTTGATTGGTCGAATTTACCAACAACAATAATTATGAAAGTGAAGTAAGTCCTTGTTCACTTATTAACTTGCAGTATAAAATGTTTTAATGGCGACTCTTTTGATATAGAAGCATCAAAAGAATGGACTGTAGCAGAATTCAAACAAGAAATTGAAAAGAAAACAAAAATTCCAGCTGGAGAAATTCGTTTAATTTTCCGTGGAAAAGTATTAAAAGATCATGCAACAGTTGATTCTTATGGTAAAATATTACATTTTTTAATGTTCAAATAAGAAATTTGTGATGAATATTCAGTTCATTTGGTTAGAAGTAAAGCAAAGACAACACCAACGAATAACAATACAAGTTCTTCAAGTACCACAAATACTTCAAATATGTTTGGACAACAACAACAACAACAACAACAACAACAACAGAATCCATTTGGTATGGACCCAGATCAAATGTCTAATGCAATGAACTCACCTTTAATGGAAAGTTTATTATCAGACCCTGATTTATTAAGAGAAATGATGATATCAAATCCAACTGTTAGAAATTTAGTTGAAAATAATCCTGAACTTGGTCAAGCACTTTCAGATCCTGATACAATACGTAGAGCAATGGAAATGTCAAGAAATCCAGAATTAATGAGAGAAATGATGAGAAATACTGATAGACAAATGTCAAATATTGAAGGAATGCCAGGTGGTTTTGATGCTTTGAGAAGAATGTACACTGATGTTCAACAACCTTTAGAAGAATCATTTATGAATCCTTCAAATGACCAACAAACATCAAATACAAACACAAATTCTGATGAATCATCAAATATTAATACAAATCCATTACCAAATCCTTGGGGTGGTTCTTCTTCAAATAGTTCTTCATCAACAAGTATTTTATTTTTATTTTAACATTTCATAGACTCAAATACAAGTAATCCATTTGGATCATTAGGAGGAAATGGTTTTGGAAATATGGATTTTAATCAAATGAATCAAATGATGCAAAATCCAGCTATTCAAAGTATGATGAATAGAATGATGCAAAACCCTCAAATTATGCAACAAGTAAGAAAAAATATTTGTTTATATTCTTTTAGATGATGCAATCAAATCCAATGTTACAACAAATGTCAAATAATAATCCATTTCTTCAACAAGCTCTTCAAAATCCACAAATGTTACAATCAATTATGCAAATGCAACAACAAATGTTTCAACAAAATTCAAGTTCAAATGGTACCAACACAAACAATATGAATCCTTTTATGTCGGGTATGTTTAGTGGTTTAAATCAACAACAACAGAATTCTTCAAATAATTCAAATACTCAACAACAACAAAATCCTTTCATGGGTATGTTTGGTCAAATGAATCAACAACAACAAAATACTCAACAAACTTCTGATAAAAAAGAAGATGAAAAGAAAGAAGAAGTGAAAAAAGATGAAAAGAAAGAAGATACAAAAAAAGAAGATGATCCTAAAATTCAAACTTCAAACAGTTCAACAAATAATACTCAACAACAACAACAACAACAAAATCCATTTATGAGTATGTTTGGACAAATGAATCAACAAAACAATTCATCAAATCAACAACAACAACAAAATCCATTTCAAAGTATGCTTAATAATCCACAATTGATGAATCAAGCAATGCAATTCATGCAACAATCAAACATGTTTGGTGGTCAACAACAACAAAACACAAATACTTCAACTAACAACACAAGTACTCAACAACAACAAAATCCTTTCATGAATATGTTTAATCAAATGAATCAACAACAACAACAACCAAATACTTCAAGTAATACAAGTTCTCAACAAAGTAATCCTTTCATGAACATGTTCAATCAAATGCAACAAGGACAACAAGGACAACAAAATCCATTTGTATTTGGTCAACAATCTCAAAAGAAAAAAGAAGAAGAAGAAGATCCAAAGAAAAAACTTGAAAGATTAAGAGAAAAATATAGTTCTCAAATTCAATTGTTAAAAGATATGGGATTTTTTGATGAAGAACAAAATATTATCGCATTAGAAAAAACAAATGGAAATGTAAGTTATGCAGTTGAATGGTTATTTCAAAATCCTCCAACAAAAAAATAAATTTTGAATTCAGTGAGTTAAAATATTTATTTTCGTCAATTTCTATGACTCTACTTCAATATGTCAATATTTATCCTTTCTTTGTTCAATTCACTTCTTTGAAAATGAAAGAAATAATTTTCCAAAAATATCTGAAAATTGAAAGATTAAAAAACTTTTTTAAAAAATTCCAAGTAGATTTTAAATCTTTAAAATGATCCTCCTTTGAGTACTTCTTTTTTTGATAAGTCTCAAATTCTTTTAATTTTTTTTGTTCATCTTTTGTTAAATTTAATTTTATATTTTCCAACAATTTTGGATACTTTGACCAATTTAATTTTGGATATGCTCTATAATATTCAACATAATCTTTAATTGTTAATTTCATTTCAGATGGAAATATTATTAATGGACCATTCTTTAAATACCAAATTGGATCAATTTCATTCTCATAAATTTCTTTTGTTCTATTTAATATTTTAATTTCTTTTTTTTCTTTTTCTTTCTTTTCTTCTTTTTCATTTAATAGTTGTGATAGTCTAAATATTTCTTCTTTAGATAAAGTTTCATTTTTTTTTAAATTTAAAATTACTTCTCCTTCTTTTTCAAAATCATTCAAAAAGAATTTCTTTTTATCTCTAAAAAATATTTCTTCTTCTCTTTTCATTTGATTAATTGATTAAGATGAAATGTAATTGGATGATAAAAATAGAAATAAAATAATATAAATATTCTTTATTCTAAATCACCTAAAACCATTAAATATTCTGGATCATCATGACCAATAAATTCCCATTCTTTTTCATATTTTGAAGAAGGTTTAAAAAATTTTGGTTTATAAGTTGCACCTGTATCTTCAAATTTTTTTCTTTTATCTCTTTGAGATTGTTCTGTTGCAGCCTTTGCCTTTGAAGCAGAACCAATATCACCTTTTCTAATTGCAGTTGTTAAATCTTTCCATATAACTTGAGATTCATATTCTTTTTGTTTTTCAACAGGTTGTACTTTTTTTGGTAGTTTTGTTTGTTTTGTTGTATCTAAAAATATTTTTTTATCTTTTTCTTTTTCTGATTTTTTTCTAATATAAAGAATACCATCCCATTTTCCTGTTATAATATATAAAACTTTTCCATTTGGTCCTTTTAATTTTGCTTCAATTTCATTAACTTCACCTCCAACCATTGGTTTTGGTTTAAAATTAATGGTACATTCATATTTTGATTCATCACATTTAATAGTTGTTGTTTTATTTAATTCCATAAATAATCCTCCAAAAATGAGTCCTCTAAAGTAAACATCTGGCCAAGTCATAATATAAGTTTCACCAAATTTTGGAATTGTACATCTCATAATACCTTCTGTTGTTGATGATCCACTATTTCCCATAAAATGTGATGTTGGTGCATAATATCCTTCTGCAAATGTTTTAGTTGTTTGATCTTCAACAAAAAATGCGGAAATAGGAGGATGATGACAAACTTGTTCAGCAAAATATGTAAACTTCATATCTTTTTTATATTCAAAATTACATTTGAATACTTCTCCCAAAACTAAATAGTTTATAAATTCTTTTTTTTTTTCCTACCTGGATTATATGGTTTTTTTACACCTTTTGGTCTAATATACCAACTACTTAAATACCATCTTAAAACAATGAGCATTCTTTCTTCACTTGAATCAGTTAAATATCCTTCTAAACAATAATCAATATGACTCATCATATCTGATAACCTTTCTAATAAACTTCTAGGTTCTAAGAAATCACAAGGAATAATAACTTTGCTCATTTCAATTCCCATTCTAATTTGTTGAATTATACCTAAAAGTAAACTTGATGTTGTCGCTTCAACTTCAACGTATCCATCATTAGGAATGTTTTCAGTATTTTTTTTGTTGTCTTTTTTTCCTTCTTCCTTTTCGACTTTAATAAGTTCAGATTCGTTTAATTTTGGGTTTTCTTTTTTTGTTGGTGTTGATGGTTTGGACATGGCGGAACAAAAAAAAAAAAGTTTGTGATTTGTTTATCCAATCAAAATGAACTTTATTTTGATTTGAGCAAATAAAAAATTCATTTAACTCCAAATTATTTATTTTCAAGTAAAAATATGAAAAATTTTGATTTTAAAAAAAAATAAAATTTTTTTTTGACCAATCATTGTAATCACTAACGGAAAAATTTTGGATGAAAATTTCTGAGTTGGTGTTTTCAAAATTTGTTTTTCCTCAAATATTAAGTGAGAATAAAAAAGAAACTAAAAAATAATTAGGATTTTTTGGTAGAGACATCATCAACATTGGAAAGTAAGGTTGATTTATTTTTTTAACAAATAGTTCAAATGTAGGAACAATTTGTTATGAAAAAAAAGATAAACAAATAAAAAATATAACAAATTTGTTGTTAAAAAATGAAACATCAAATCTTTGGTGTTGCAATAACAAAGAAATACCAGTTGAAATATTTATTGAATTACCAGTGCGATCAAAAATAACTAAAATAGTTTTATTTTCTCAAAAACATTCTCCTCAAGAAATTTTAATTGAATTTTCAAAAGATGATGTAAATTACAAAAAAATTATTATCGCAAAAGAAATGAAAGATGTAAATTGACAAAAAAATTCTAATTTCTTTTTTCAGAGAGTAGAATTTGAAATACCTATTGATACTAATTTAAATCCAAAATTTATAAAATTCAAAATATTAAAAGGATTTACTAAAAAGAATAATATTGAAGATGATAATAATATTTACTTGAATTATATTTATATCTTTGGTTTACCTTATTTTAAAAACTTTTCAAAAGTATTCAATTTTTTAATGGAAAATAATTCGATCAATCATATTAGATCAAGAATGTGATGAAAACTTGATACGTATTCTGAGGAAGTACTCAAGTTTTTTGGATTTTAGTGTTGTTGAACCTTTTCAAATAAAGATTAATTTTTTCTATCATCACAATGTATCACCCACCACCAACCACGGGTATTCATGTTGACAAATTAAAAATAAATATCAAAAATTCAAATAGTCTTTAATGATTAATTTGATCAATCTTTTCATCATTTGAAGTAAATAAATCTTGATAAAAATCAAATAAACTATCTTTTTCAATTTGATTTGATTTTTTTCCAGTGATATCTCTATTTTGATTTACTTCATTTTCCTTTTCATTTTTTTTAATTTTATTTTTTGATTTCGTCAAATCTAAATAATCATTTCCAATATCACTTTTATCAATTCTTTTCAAAAATGATTAATTATTTCATTTTCTTACAAATCATTATTATTTTTTTGTTGATTAAATCTTTGAATTTCATTTTCATTATCAATATAGAGTAATTGATTCTTATAATTCTTGAATCCATTTTTTTCATTTTGATTATTTGAATTTTCATAATTTTTATAATTTTGATTCTTATTATTATATTGATTTTCATTTGAATAAATATCATTTTGATATTGATCATTACCTCCTTTTTTCATTGATGAAGATAATTTTTGACTTGAATATCCAAGGTTATTTGAATTACCCCAATTTGAATTTGAATTTTGATTCTTATTCCAATTTGAATTATCATTGTTTTTGAAATTATCATGTTCATTTTCAAATTGATTGATTTTTAAGTTCTTTTGTTTTTTATTTGAATAAAGTTGATTTTCATTTCCATTGAAATTTGAATCTAAAATACCAAACTTTTGTTTCTTTTTTCCAATATTTAAGTTTGTATTTTCATTTTCTTCTTGAAAATTATTTTCTTTATTTTTGTAAGTAGTTTCAGTTTTGTCGTCAAAAATTGAAAATCCTTTCTCTTTTAGTTGATCTTTTTTCAAGTTATTTGAATTTAAATTTGAATTTCTATCAGATCCATAATCAAAGGAATATTGAGCTTTTAAAATTGAAACTAAAAATACGAAAAAGAAAATAAGTTTGAAGCTTGTAATTATTTTCATGTTGTTTCTAAGCTATATTTGAAGTTGAAAATTTAAAGTATAAATCAAAAATGATCAACTACAAATTTAGTCATTTTTCTTTTCGTCTTTGAAAACTGTTGGTGTTTTGTTATTGGTTCGGAAAGTTATCAACCAATTATTTTAATCTTAGATGGAAAATGAAAAAGAAGAGAAGATTTTAAAATTATTGTTTGGAATCATGACCAATAAAAAAATGAATGAATTAAACAGAGAGACAAAGAATTTTGACAAACTAGAAAAATTTAATTTTTTCAATGAGTTAACTGTTTTAAATTATTTTAAAGAAACAAAAATCAAAGAAATTGATATTATCATATTGATTCTAGATGAAGAGTATGGCATGGCCAATTTTTTAAATTTAATTTCAAAACAAATGAAACTGTTTCCAGATTTGAAAAAATTAGACTTGATTTTGTTTTATATTTTTAATTTAACTTATAAAGGAGATGAACATGTTGAAGACTTTCAATTTTTAATTTTCAATTTTTTAAAATCAATTATTTTTATTCAACCAACAGAAGAAGAAAAATTGTCTAATTTCAAATTTTTAATTGAGTGGTCAATTTCAATTTTTAATGATTTTTTAATAACTTTTGAAAGAAATGATTATATTTTCATTTTGATTTTTCATCAAATTTTTAATTTTTTAAAAGAAAAGCAAAATGAATATTTTTTTTCAAAAGATTTATTATTCTCAATTGCAGAATATGCATTAAAGTTTAATTTAAATGAAATTGACTTTAAAAATTTCTTTTTGACTCCAAAAGAAAATAAGAATAACGAAGATAATTTATTGGATGAAAAATTAAAAAAAAATAAATCAATTTTGAGAAATGAAAAATTATATTTTATTTATTTTGATCAAAATAAAGAAGAAATAGAATTTAATGACAATTTAAAATTTTTAATTAATGTTTTTTTTAAATTAAAAGAAGAACGAATTTGCAATGAAAGAACATTTATTGAAATTAATAAAATGAAGAACTCAAATTTAAACTTATCCATATATTTTAAATACATGCATTATTTAGATGTAGATAAGGAAGAAAATTTAAATGATTTATTTAAATTTTATTTAAAACGAATTAATTCTGTTCAATCTATTGAGAGTAATAAATTAATTGGTCAATTTTTAATTCTTTTGAAAGGAGGATTAATTTTATTTTTATTCAAATTGAAAAATTATAACTTTATTTATTCAATAGAAAATTATAACTTGATGATTAATTGTTTTTATTATTTTTTAAATCAAAAATTATTTGAAGATGAACGTAAGAATCAATTTTATTAATTTTTAGATTCTATAATTAAAATTCAAAGATTATTATTCATTTCTATTGTGATATTTGTGAAATATCAAAAATTTAAAGTTCCTTCTTTTTTGTTTTCGTTTTTTGAACAACTTTCAGAATTTTGATCGGAAAAATAAAAATGTCACAAATTGACAGAACTAAACTTAAAATCAAATTAAAGGATGAATGATTGATTATGATAGAAAATGAATTTGAACTTTTTTTTTTTTATATTTAGTTGTCCAATCGGATTTTTTAGCTACTCCGAAATTTTTTGACAACACTTTCAACGAAAAAGAGAAGATGAATAAAAATGCAGCATTCAAAATATATACTATAACTAGAGATGTTATGACTTGTCTCATTTGTTTGACAATAGCCGCAGCTTGTTTCGCTGTTCCAGTCACATTTGTGATTTTAAATAGAAATCCACAAAGTAACAAAAAAATATCATGATTTAAATATTAATTTTTGAAGATTATACATGTAATGGAAAGAACGTAACCGATCCAACAGTTTGTTTAGGAAGAGGAAATTGTACAGGAATTAATAGTTGCACCTGTTTTGGATATACAGGTTTAAATTGTCAAACTGTTGCTTGTAATGGAATTGCTTATACAGACGCAACAGTTTGTAATTCTCGAGGTAATTGCACAGCATCAGACACTTGTTCTTGTAAAACAGGATTTTCAGGACAATTTTGTCAGACAAAAAATTAAAAATTAAATGTTTGAAAAATTTATAAATTTTTGCATAAATTTTCATTATTCCATTGTTCAATTGACGGTTTGCTTCAACGATTACAAAACGTCATTGGATAAAAGGTAACCAATCAGATAGTTCTTAGACAACAAAACTAAAAAAAAAACTACCATGGTACTTGAAAATCTTGTAGGAGTTCCAAAAGTCGCGCCAGCAGCAGCTGTCATTTGTGCTATAATCAACACCATATTTATCCCAGGTCTTGGTACTTGAAATTCATATTTTTATTAATTTTCCGATATTAGGTACTATTATTGCTGGAATCTTCAATGAAGGAGGTTTGAATCTTGCTGCTGTAATTATTGGTATTTGTCAAATACTTTTATTCCCATTTGGAATTGGAATTATTTGGGCATTCTTCTCATCAGTTTGTATTCTTGTCAGAGGTGGCAGTGATTAAAATAAATATTATTTTTATATCAAATAAAATTCACTTCTTCAAAAAAAATGATAAAACTTGGAAAGTTGATTTTATTGGACCACGTCTTTTTTTTCAGCGACTTGAATGAGCACAGTATATGAAGATAATCAAGTGGATCCTTCAAAAGTTGGAAGAGTGAAATCCATTCACGAAGAAGATGTTGAAGAAGTTACTGGTGCTCCAAAACAACCATCTTACAATCCTGGTATTTTTATTTTTTTTTTTTAAATCCAAACCCAAACAGAAGTTGTTGACACAAATTTTTCATCCTCGACAATGAAACAAAGAAAACCAAATTCTTCACCAAGCTCAAATGATTTTTCTTCAGAACCTCAACAAACGACTTCAAAAAATACAAATCAATCAACAAACACCAAAAAATATTTAATTATTGGAGTTTTAATCTTAATGTTGGCATCATTAGGAGGTTGGTATTATACACTTTCATCAGTAAAATCCGAAAGAGTGAAAATATTTGATACATTATGGGAAAGACAAGTTTACCCTCAAGAAAATAGATTAATCACCAGAGAAGATTGGATTTTGCCTCCAGGAGCAACTGTTTTAAGAACTAAAAGAGAAATTTATGGATATAATGAAATATATGAAAAAACAGGAAGAGAAATTTGCACTGAAAAAATTGAAAAAGTTCCAAGCCATAAAGAATATTCTCATACCAATACAAAGATTAAAGATGATGGTACTGTGATTAAAAAAGATAATTATAAAACAGTTTATAAGAATAATGTAAAAACATATTGTTATGATGAAAAAGTAACAAAAAAAGTACCTGAATTTAGAACGAAATATTATTATCAAATTCTTGTTTGGACAAATCTTGATCCTCTTGTTACAAAAGGAAATGGTAAAAATCAAAAACCTTATTTTGCAAAATATAAAAAAGATGCAACACATAGAATTGAAAAGAAAGTATCAATTTATCAAATTAGATTTGAAAAATTATCAGATGGAAAATTGGTAACTTATAAATCAAATGCACATTTATTCAAAATGGCAAATAAAAATATCAAAAGAGATTGTATGGTTCATTGGAATTATTTTGAGCTGAAAGAATTACATTGTTAATAAATATTTGTATTGACCAAATTATACATGTTCAAATAAAATGTCATGGTTTTTCAATCTTTAAATTCTTTCGGTTGGTACAAATAAAATACCCGATTGGTCTAAATTTCTTGACAGATGAAGTTGAAGCTGTTTCTACTTGCTTTGATTATCAACTTCGCTTTTGCAAAGAAAAAATTCAAAGAACCAGACACAAAGGACTTTGAAAAGAAAGTAAATTGTAAGCCAAAGCCAAAAGGTGACGTTTATAATATTATTTCGTACACTGTAATATCAGAAGAACGTGATAACGTACAATTTGGAATAGTTAGGTAATATAAAATGGTTTAAAATATATTTTTTTCAAAAATAGGAGTATAATTTACGGAGGAAAAAAACCGTTGAAATTAGATTGCCCAAAAATAAAATTTGATGACAAAGCAGCTAAAAAAATGAAATCAAGGAATGAAATATTAAAATCCGATTGCTTTCCTGTCAAAGTTTGCGAATTTGAAATCAACGAAAAACAAAGAAAATTACAAGTCATTACAGAAGATGGAAACAAATTTTCAGTTCCTCATTTATCAAAGAAAAACAAAAAAATTGGAATATTAGGTGATTCTGGTTGTAGAAATACAAAAGAACAAAAATGTAATGATAAAATTGCTTGGCCTTTTCGTCACATTATCGAAAAGTCTTTAGAAGAAAAAATTAAAATAATGATACATTTGGGTGATTTAAGATACTCAAATGTCAAATGTGATGATATTTCTTGTTCTGATAATTTTCAAAATTGGTTGATAGAATTTTTTCAACCAACTTTACCATTACTAAAAAAAGTACCATTTTTATTTGTAAGAGGAAATCATGAAGATTGTAATTCCAAAGGTATTTTCAAATATATTTTTAAAAACAATTCAACTATTAAGGAGATGCATACTTTTTATTTTTTCATCATCTTCTTTTAAAAGAAACACCAACTTGTGATGAACCAAATCCAGATGATTTTAATTATTTAGATCCTTGGAAAATATCAATTGAAAAATTTAATTTTTATATTCTTGATTCATCTTATGCAGATGATTATCCTTCAAGTAAGAAGAAAAAATAAATTTGACAATGAAAAAGTTGACAAAGAAAAATATAAAAAATCAATGAAATTTTTGAGAGATAAGAACTTAAAAAAGAAGAATAATGCAATTATAACTCACAGGTATTTTATTTGTTTATTCATTGAATTCACATTAGAGCAATCTTTGGTTCAAAAGGATCAAAATCAAAAGAATTATTAAATTGGACATTACAAGATGTTTTTAAAAAGAATGAAGATATTTTACAAAAATTTGAATTTATTTTATCTGGACATATTCATACACATCAAATTATTAGATTTTCAAAAAAGAATTTTCCACCTCAAATTATAACTGGAAATTCAGGTGTTTCATTGAAGAATAAGTTTAAATTACCTGAAAATCAAATTGTAACTTTTAAAAATGGTCAAATTGGACATGTTACAATTGAAAAATCATTTGGATTTGATGTTTGGTCTAGGAATGAAAATTCAAGATTTGGATGGAAATTTTATTCTCATTTTTTGAAATTAAAAAATGATAAACCTAAATGGAAAGTTGTAGAACATAAATTTGATGAATAAATTTTTATTTAATTTTTCCTTCAAGTAGAAGTTATTTGATTGGTTAATTTTACCTTCTGTTTCAATTTTTTTTGTACACCGTCAAGAACAATGCCAAAAAAAACAAAATCAAAAGGTCCAGAGCGTTTAGATAAATACTATCATTTAGCTAAAGAATATGGTTATAGATCACGTGCTTCATTCAAAATCTTACAATTGAATAAGAAATACGACTTTTTTTCCAACTGTTCCAGTTGTGTCGATCTTTGTGCTGCACCAGGTGGTTGGAGTCAAGTCGCTAGAAAATATATGCCAATGTCAGGTACTGTTATTGGTATTGATTTGGCTTCCATTAAAAACGTAAGAAAAAGGTAACTAAAAACCTACTTTTAGATTCCAAATGTTACAACTATTGTAGGTGATATTACAACTAGAAAATCACAAAAAGCTATTCAACAAGAATTAGGAAATCAAAAGTGTGATTTAGTTTTACATGATGGTTCACCAAATGTGGGATCAAATTGGTTAAAAGATGCTTATACCCAATCTGAACTTGTACTTCAATCATTAAAGATTTCAACTGAAATTTTAAAACCAAAAGGAACTTATGTAACAAAAGTATTTCGTTCAAAAGATTATACATCACTCATGTGGTTATTTAATCAATTTTTTGAAAAAGTTGAAGCAACAAAACCAAAAGCATCAAGACATACATCAGCTGAAATTTATGTTGTTTGTTTTGGTTATAAAGCACCAAAAGAAATTGATCCAAAATTATTTGAAGCTAATTTTGTATTTGAAGAAGTTACAGAAAAAAAGAAAGTAAAAATTGAATATCAAAAAAAAAGAAGACATAGAGATGGATATGAAGATGGAAATTATCTTTTATTTAAAACAATGTCAATTTCTAAATTCATTGATTCAGATAATCCAGTTAATACAATTGCTGAAAATGGTGAATTTACATGGGATTCAGAAGAAGATCAAAAATATTTAAATCATCCTTTAACAACCAATGAAATCAAATTATTAACAAAAGATACACAATTAATGGGTAGATTTGATTTTAGAGTATTATTAAAATGGAGAACAAAAATGATTCAATTTAGAGATGAAATACCAGATGATGAATTAATTGGTGATGATGATGATGATGATTCTGAAAAAGAAGGAGATGAACAAGAAGATGAAGATTTTAAAGAAAGAGAAGAAGAAGAAAGAGATAACAATCTAAATGAAGAAGAAATTGAAAGTGAATTAAATCAATTAAAAAAACAAACTTTAAAATTTAAAAAGAATTTAGAAAAAAGAAAAAAAATGAAAGATAAAAAATCAATGCCAACTTCAATGGATTTATTTGAAAAAGGTTCAGATGCAATTGATAATTATACAGTTGATGATCAAATATTTTCAATTTCTGATATGAAATCAAAAAAAGAAATTGATAATATTTCAACAAATGAATATGATGAAGCATTTGAAGAAGAATTAGATGAACAAAATGAAGAAAAAAGAAAAGCAAAAGAATTTTCATTTCAACAATCAGAAATGGATCTTGATCAACAATTAGATGATTTATATGATGAATATTTATCAAATAAAAAACAAAGAAAAAAAATTAAAATTGAATCTGATAGATCAAAAGAAATTAAATCAAAAGATGATTTATATCAATCAATGAATCAATTTGATTCAGATGATGATGATGAAGAAAAAGAAAAATTTGAAAATCCACTTTTAGTTAAAACCAAATTTAAAAATGAAACAATGAAAGAAAAACAATGGTTTGGTCAAAATATTTTTGATATTTTAAATGATGTTGATGATGATGATCAACCAAAATCAAAAAAGAAAAAATATAATTCAGATGAAGAAGAAGAAGATGAAGGTGATTTTGAAGAATTAAAAAGTTTAAAAAAAAAGAAAATGGATGAAAATGATTTTGAAGAAGTACCAAAAGAATTACATGATGAAAATACAAGAGCAACTACTTTAGCATTAGCAACTAAATTATTAGATAAAAAAGAAAGACGTCAATTTATTGATAATGCATATAATAGATATTCTTTTAATGATGATGATTTACCATCATGGTTTGTTGATGATGAATCAAAACATAATAAACCAAAATTACCAATTACAAGAGATGAAGTAAATAAAATGAAAGCAAAATTCATGGAAGCAAATGAAAGACCAATTAAAAGAGTATTGGAAGCTCAATTTAGAAATAAAAGAAGACTTAAAATGAAATTAGATAAAGTTAAAGAAAAAGCTTCAGACATTGCTGAAAATCAAGATTTATCAAATTCAGAAAAAGCAAGAGAATTACAAAAACTTTATAAAACAACTGGAAATAAAAATAGAAGAAAAATTTATGTTGTTGGTAATAAATTATCAAAAACAATGGCTCCAAAAAGAAAAGATGGTGCTATTATTAAAGTTGTTGATAAAAGAATGAAAAAAGATTTAAGAGCTGAAAAAAAGAATGCTGCTGATAAAAAACGTAAAAGAAAATAAAATTTAAAATTGTTTATTCTTCATCTTGTTCAATGATTCCTCTTTCTTTATATTCAACAACCATATCTTCAAATAATTTCTTTCATTTTTTTTTTAATTTTTTTTTTTTTTTTTCTTACTCCTTTATTTTTTTTTGCCCACCAAGAGTCAACAGCAAAGTGTACACCTCTTTCCGCAGCGATAGAACCACTAAGAATGAAAATTATGTAAAGTGAAGTTCTTCTGAAAAATAAGTTGTAGCTCAACTTTTGTAAACCGTGTTTTAAGCCCATTTCTGATTGGTTGAAAAAAAAAACTTTGAATTTTTTATTTATCGAGTAGTTTTAGAGTTTTCAAAGAATTAAAGTCATCATTTTGTGTCAAAAACAATCATCAACAAATTTTATTTTTTCTTTTTTTTTCCTGCAGGATTATCATTACCTTCAAATTGAATAAATTGTAATTCATATCTTGGTATTCTAAAATGCATGAAGGGTAAATTTTCAATTTTTTTTTTCTTTTTTGGATTTTGATCATTTGAATGAAATTCTTCAGAAATAAAAGTTAATTGAGCTTGTTGTTGTTGTGTCATTGGTTGTTGTATCATTTGAGGTATCATTGATTGTTGTGATGTTTGTGATGGAATATTTGGTTGAATTGAATTTTGTATTTGATCTGTATATTGTTGTTGATCCATTTGAAAAGGATCATTTTTTGTTACAGGTTGTAAATAATCTGGTTGTTCAACAAATTGTCTTTTTTGAGTAAAATTCTTTTTTTGTTGTTGAATTGCACCTATTACACCAACACCACCACCACCAACACCAACACTACCAACACCACTACTATTTCCACTAGTTAATTGTTGTTGAGGTTGTTGTTGAGATTGTGAATCAGATGGTTCACCAAATTGATAATTATGTAATTCTGAATTTCTTCTTTCAATTGAATAACTTCTTAATAAATTTTGAAAAGATGTATCCATATTTTCTTCATTTGGTAATTTAAAATCTGATGAATTTCTACTTTCTAATATTTCTGAAATATTAAAATCTTCTTCTGATAAGAAATTTAAATCAAATAAACTTCTTTTTCTTTGTGCTTTTAATGAACTTGTTGAACCTCCTGAACCTGATCGACCTGGTAATTCTTCTTCTTCATATTCTTTTCCTTCTTTTTCTCTTTCTTCAAAAACAATACTAAATAAAGCACTGTATGAAAAATGATGTTATGATAAATAAATGATATACCTTATTGTTCTTAAATGAGTTTCATTTTCAATTGTAAATTCTTTTGTTGAAGAATGTAATATCTCAATAACACCTATAATTTTATTTTCTTTATCTAAAATTGGTGAACAAATTACATTTCTTGATCTTTCATCTTTTAAAGCAATATCATTGGAATATTTTCTGTCTCCATTTGCTACTTGTGAAACTAGTTCATCTGAAACTTTGTCAAACATAAATAAAGAAGTTCTTTCGCATGATAATAATTTTGTTGTACAAGAAACTAAAATTTGAAGAAATACACCTGTGATGTGATTGGTTGATTTTTTTTTTTTACCTGCTGCAGATGGATCTGAAACAATAGATAATCTTCTATGAAGTGATGATTTTTTAACTTCTAATGGATTTTGTTGATCATTCTTTTGTTTAAAAAAAGAAGGAAAAGCGGATATTGATTCTGGTGCTGGAAAAGCAGTTGGTGGTAAACCTGTTGAATTCCATGGTTGAATAGTTTGTGTTTGTTCTGATAAAGTATTTTCAAAATAATTTGTTTTTGTATTCTTGTGTTGATTTTTGTATTCTATAATTTTTTTTTCAACTTCATTTAAATCTCCAATCTTTTTTAAATCAATAGTTTTTATATTCTTTTCAATATATTCATAACAACTATTTGCAATATTTTGATTTTCAATAATTTGACTATTCTTTAAAATGTCAGCAACTGTGTCAACTGAAATCTTTTGATTGATAAAATCTTGACAACATAATACTAAATCAAAAAGTTCATAAAATTTTGCAGCTTTATATGTTTCCCATACAGTTTGAAGAGATAGTCTTATTTCGTCTGTGTACATGTATTCAAGAATACCTAGGAATATTTTTGGTGCACTATCTTCAATTTCAATTTCTAATGTTGAGTTATCTTTACAATTAGCTAATATCAAGTTTGAAAAGTATGGTGATCTTGAAGAAAGTATAATTTTATGAGCAAAAATCTGTTGGTTTTCTATTATAAAACATACATCAGCAAATTGTTTAAAATTTAAGTAATTTCTTAAACTGTTTCCAAGGCCTTTGTTGCCTTTGACAGAGATGACTTCTTCCATTTTTTTTTTTTTTGTAACGACAAGTTAACTTTTTTTGAGGGGTCGTTTTAATTGGTCAACCGCTAAAAGTATCCAACAACTTATCCACAAGAATGTTGGGCAATTTTCATAAAAACAAAAACTATATTAAAATATAAAACTCTTCATTTTAAAATTTATTTTTTATTGTTTTTTTTTTAACAAAAAAATCAAAATGAACGGATTGACAGGTAACCAAAAAAACCACACCAAAAGTCAAAATAAAAATACAATTGAAAAATACAGTAGTACCTATTTAAAAAAATAGGTTGTATTCAATTTTTGACAACCAATTCTTCCTCATTTGGAACCAGTGCCTCAATTTTTTTTGAATTCCATGCTTCTTTTAATTCTTGTGATAATCTTAACATTTTTCTGAAATCATCAATTGCACCTTCCGCAGATATAATACCCTTTTAAAATTGAAAAATTAATAATAAATATTTACGATAACTGAAATCTTAATTGTTTTTCCAATTGATTTTCCCATTTTTCTAATGTTCAAAGCAAATACTACACCAACTCTATTTTCATATGCTAAATTCAATAAATCTATTACAACTTCATCTAATCCACCAGGAGAAACTATTTTATCAATATTTGGAGCAATAATTATTGATCTTATTCTTTTTGATTTTATTGCTCTTTCAACTTCTCTCAGACCAATAACATATCTCTTTTTTGATTTATATTTCAATGGTTGTGTATTCTTTAATTTAGTTTGAAATTTTGTCAATTTCTTTAATAGTTCAATTACAGTTTCATCTAATTCAGGTGATAACAGTTGATTGACATATCTGTAAAAGTTATTTAATTTTTTGTTAGTTTTTTACTCTCTCACTATTTTCTTGACTCCAGATATATTCTTTTTTTCTTCTAAAAGTAATGATTCTTCTTGTTGATTAATAAAATTATTTAGTTCAATTTCTAATTGTCTTTCATTCATTGTTTCAACTCTTTCTTTTTCTTCTTCTTTCTCTCCTTCTTCTTCTTCCTTGATTACTTCATCAGGTTCTAATTTCCCTTTTTCAATTAAAATCACTTTTTTCAATTTTGTTAATTTCTTTTTCTTTTTTCTTGATTCTAAAATATTATCATTTTCAACTTTTTTTTCTTCTTGTTTTTTTTCAATTTTATTATTTTCATTTTTTGTCATCACTTTTTTAACTAAATATCTTTTTTTTTTTGAAGAAATTAATGGGAACATTAAATGGTTCTTACTTTTCTCTATTTTTATTAGAAATGTAATTAATTTGCAAACTTCCAGATGATAGCTTTTTCAATTTCTGTTTCTGGTATATTTTGAACAAATTCATTGACATTTTCATTTGAATCACTTTTTATATAAAATTTAATGAATTGTTGAATTTACGAATATTCAGGTGGTACCATTTTACCATTTTGAATACAAGAAATGATTTTTGGAAAATTTTTAAAGTAATCTTTGAACAAGGCTCTATTTAAACAATTTTAGAAAAAAAAAAAATTACAGAGCATGATTACTATTGAATTAAGTATTAAAATACATTTATACCTGAATTTCCATATTAAAGCATAAGATATTTTATTTGATAGTGGTAATTGTAGTGCGTACCTATTAAGAAAAAATAAAAATATAAAATTAAAAACCTTGAATCTCCTTTGATATTCAAACCGATATTTATGTTATAAGGCATAGCAAATAATGTTCCTGCCAAAGAAACTTTCAAAAAAAAATTAAAAAAAATGACGACAAAGAGTTACTCAAAGGATTTCTGTCGGAAAAGTCAGGAACTGGATGATTCAATATTCTATAAATCTCTGAAGAAGTATACCTACATCCAGTTAATATTATTAAAAAAACCAACCAAGTCAATTCTTCGTTCATTATCCCACAAAACAAACTCAAAATTTTTCCACCAATTATTTTTGGACACATGCAAAATTCCAACTTCAACCCATTCAGCAACACCAGCACTTTAAGGAATCGAGTAAAAAATACAAATGAAGGAGAAATAAAATTTGAAAGTAGTAGTATTGCAAAAGGTTTAAAAAAAATGGATTTGTATCCAAAAACTAAAGAACATGTTCAAACAAAAACAAGACTTGGTGGAATTGGTAAGAAAAAAAAAAAAAAAGAGTTAAAATAACTATAAAAGTATCCATTATCACAGGAATTGTGGTTTTCATTTTATTTTTGACAGAATTTAATTTATATTTGACTCATGAAAGAACAGGTTTTTTTTTTTTTTTTATTTTTCTGATTTAAAAAAAGATCGTTTGGGTGTTGATCTTCAACCTCATGGTTATGTTGATATTTTATTTAATATTACATTTCCTCATATTCCTTGTCATGATCTTCATGTTGATGTTATAGACATGGTCGGAAAAAAAAAAATTAAATTTTTTCTTTTAGGCAGGGGCACAACAGATAAATATAGGTCATAGAATACATAAAACACCCGTTGATGAAAATTTTAATTTAATAATGCCTCATAGTCATCGTCAAATAGATTTAGGAGCAACTTTACATGAAAGTTATACTCCTTTTTCAGACAGACGTTCACCATTTTTTTGTGGATCTTGTTATGATGCAAATGTATTCCTACTTTCCAATTTTTAATTTTTTAGGTTCCAAGAGGTACTTGCTGTAACAGTTGTTCAGATGTCTTAGAAGCATATAAAAAAAGTGGGTATAAAGAACCTGATATGTCAGATATTGAACAATGTGGTGAAGTTTTATCACATAAATATGTTGGTTGTAATATGTATGGTGATTTGAAGTTTTGAAGTTTTTTTTTTTTTACATCTACTTTTTTTTAGAGTTAACAAAGTTGCAGGTAATTTTCATTTTGCACCAGGAAGAAGTTTTCAAAGTGAACAACATACTAGTGTCGCTCATGTTCATGAATTCAATCCTTGGTTAGTTGCACAATTCAATTCATCACATATCATTCATCATATGAGTTTTGGTGTTGATATTCCATATGTTAAATATCCATTAGATGGAAAAATAAAAATAATGGATAGTTTAGCAATTCACAAATATTTTATAAAAGTGGTTCCAACAATCGTTGAAAGATTTTTTTATTCAATTACAAGTGCTCAATATTCTTACACAGAATTTGTTCAAAAGATTGATTTGACAAAAAGAATTGCTTTACCTGGTATTTTCTTTGTTTATGATTTGTCTCCAATTACTATCACTTATCAAGAAGGTGGTAGAGGTTTTTTACATTTTCTTGTTAAATTATGTGCCATTATTGGTGGTGTTTTTGCAATTTCGAAGTTTATTGATAATTTTATACATAAAATCTCAAAAAAAATTGAATAAATTTATTATGACCAATCGCTATTTTTTTTGATGCGTTTTTTATTTATTGAATTAAAAAAATGAAAACAAATTGAGATAGAACAGTAATAGTAATAATTTCTGCTGAATATCTCAAAAAAATTGAAAAAACAACTAGAAATAATAGAAATATTGGTTATTTGGAATTTGCTATTTTTGTTGCTATCATTTCCCAAAGGAAAGCAACTTCTTCTTCTTTTTGAATATTTGTTTCTTTATTTACAGTATTTTTTGGTTTTTTATCTTCTTTGTCTCCATTGTTCTTTTTCTTATTTTCTTTCTCACCTTTTTTTGAAATGATCTTTTTTTTTTCTTTCATGTGTTCAATTGTCTGATTAATTTGTGTTACCTATTGCCAAAAAGAATTAATTAACGAATTTATTTTTAGATTTTTTTTTCAACCAATCAGTCACTTTTACTTGAACCAATTCTCTTCAACAAAATGTCAACAATAAACCAGAAACGAAGAAGGTCAACAAATGGTAGAAGTTCAATTTTAAAAGTAAATCAAAGAGGTACAATTTTAGGAGGAAATCCAACTTTAAAAATTGATATTCCATTTGTACGAAAAGAAGGAGGTGAAAAATTACTAACTATTACAAAACATATTCCAATTCCACCTGGATCAAAATTATCACAAGATCCAAGAGTTGTACAATTTGATAAAAGAATAGAAGACGAAGAAAGAAAAGAAAATAAAAAAAGACTTCAAGACTTTTTAGAAGATAATTCATTAGATGGAGTCGATAAAAAACAATGGGTTGCAAGAGCAATGAAAAGAAATCCAGATGTATTAAATTTAATGGAAAGATTAAGACCACTTTCAAAAAAAGAAAGTTTTTCACGTCTAAATAAATTTGATGACAAATCACCGTAAGAAAAAAAAAAAAAGAAAACAAAATTAACTTTTAAAAGTAATCACTTGATGCCAAAACAAACATCAACAACAGAATGTCGTGGTGAATTAACACGTGAAAATGTAGTTCAAATGATTTATCAACATTATTATAGTAAAGGAGAATATTCTTATCAAGAAACCATAAAAAAATTAAAAGAAGAAACAGGTATATCATATAATGGAATGTATAAAGAAAGTCCAAGTATTTTAAAAAGTTGTCTAAGTATGGGTATAACTGATGCCGAAAATGTAAAAGAGTTACAAGATACAGGAATGGAAGATTTAACTCATGATATTGAAGTTCAAACATCATCTATTTATACACATTTAGATAGAGAATACGATCCAAATGATTTAAGAAAAAATATTTGGGAAGAATTATTATCTACAGATGAAAATAAAGATAATTTTGAAATTAAAGATAAAGAATTAAAATTAGCAACTTTAAACAAATTAATTCAATACTTAACTTCAGATGATGCTGAAAATAATTTTTTAGATACATTTTTAATTACATATCGTTCATTTACAACACCTGAAGTTTTATTAAATAGATTAATTGAAAGATATAAAGTACCTGATTTAGAACAAATGAATGATCCGAATATGACTGATGACCAATGGAATCAAAGAAAAAAAATTATTCGTTTAAGAACTGGAAATGTTTTACAAAAATGGATTCCAAATTATTTTTATGATTGGAGTCAAGCTATGATTTTAATGACAACAGATTTTATTGATGATTATTTATTAAAAAAAAGCGAAACTATAAATTTAGGAAAATCACTAAAAACTAAATTAAATAGAGAATTAAAAAATCAAAGAAAGAAAGGATTTAAAACTGTATTTTCAAATTCAGATGTTCAATTACCAATTGTACCAAGAAATATTTTTTCAAATTCTCTCCAATTAAATGATATTGATGAAACAGAATTAGCAAGACAAATTACATTAATGGAACATGATACTTTTTCTAAAATTAAACCAGTTGAATTATTAAATTGTGCTTGGAGTAAAGAAAATTTAAAACATCGTTCAGTAAATGTTTTGAGATCAACTGCTCTTTTTAATCAATTTTCAAAAGAGATTACAAATTCAATTTTACAACCAAAAACTTTAAAAGAAAGAAAAATTAATATGCAAAGAGCATATGGTGTAGCTAGAGCTTTATTTAAATTAAAAAATTTTAATGACTTTCTTTCAGTCACATCAGGTCTTTCAAATGCTGGTGTTCATAGATTAAAATGGACAAAATTAGAAATTGATCAAAGATTACATTCAGAATTTGAAGAAAATATCAAGGTCATGTCTTCTGATAACTCATTTAAAGTTTATCGTGCACACATTTTAGGTTTAGATCCTCCTTTAGTTCCTTATCTGTAAGTCAAATTTTGAAAGTTAAAATTGTATTTTTAGTGGAATTTATTTAACTGATTTAACATTTATTGAAGATGGAAATGCTGATGTTATTAATCATTCAGTTACAGGAAGAGAATTAATTAATTGGAAAAAAAGAAAATTAGTTTATGCTGTAATTCAACAAATTCAACAATATCAAGATAAACCATTTGATATTCTTCCAGTTTATCAAATTCAACAATGTATTGAACGTTTATTAGATAAATCTTTTCCAGATGAAAAAGAATTCTTCAAAATGTCTTTAGAAAGGGAACCAAGAAGTGCTCAAAGTAAAGAAGATCTCCCACAATAAAAAAATAAATATTATTTGTCCAAATCAGAACTTTTTTCATTTCGGTTTGTCTTTTCAAAATCAGTTTGAATAATTACTTTTTTTAGTTTTTTTTTCACCCAATTTAGAAAATTGAAAGAATTCTCCGACACCAAATTGAGATTTTTAGTTCACCAAATTGGACTAGCGAATGGGAATTGTTTTTGAAAAGGAATTGACCAATCAGATAATTTTTCGTTCGAATTAAAATCCATTTCCAGAGAGTCTGTGAAGTTACGTGTGGATAAAAATGAATCAAGAAAGCAGTAATCAAGAACATTTTGAAGCGTTTCAATTCGATAAAGAACCTGAAGATTTATGGAATAACTTTCTTCAAGAGAGTTACAACAAAACATCCTTAAGAAAATTATTACCTCAAACATCATCAAGTAAATCAATGATATTACAAAGACAACCAACAGAAACATTCAAAAACGATAGAAAGTGGAAAGTATTATTATCTGGCTCAAAAGTGTTATTTGACATGGATCAACAACCTTTCAGCGCTTCTATTGAAGTTAGAACTAGAAATGAAACTAGTCCATATTCAGTACCTGAAAAATTATATAGCTCTTTAAAATATGAATTAACTCAAGAATTACCTGCACATTGCTTAGGAACAAACATTTCAGTTCTTATGTCAAAAATTCAAGCTGTAAATCCTTATAATACAAACGAAGAAATCTTAAAACCAAATTCAAAACCAATTCTTATGGGAACACAAGATTTTATTCCATTAACTCTTTCACAAGGATCATTTTATAGCAAAAATAAGATACAATTCACTGATGTAAGTTATCATCATGAAAAGAAATATTTCGCATTCAAAGTTTCATATTTTGAACCAACAAATTTGGAAGAACCACTTTTAGTTCAATTGTCATCACCATTTCAAGTTTTTGCAAGAAGACCAAGAAAAAATATAAAAAGAAGAAATTCACTTTCAGTTTCAAAACCACAAACAAAAAGAATAAAAAAAGAACAAATTATAAAAAAAGAAGAAGAAGTTATATTGAAACAAGAACAACAAGATCAACATCAACAAGAGCAAGAACAAATTGAACAATTTGAAGAACATGAACAATTATTTATTCCAAGTTTAGATGAGACCATTTTAGAATCATCTACTTCAAATTTAAATCTTATACATCATCATAATTCAACTTATCAACAAGAAAATAGTAAATTAAATCAATTCCTTGAATATTTGGATGTTTTATCAAAACTTAAAGAAGAATTAAATGAAGAAGAAAAAAAGATTGCAAAAGAAACTGTCGAAAAGAAACTTTTAGATAGAGAATTTTCATCTTTCGAAAATTTATCGGAATTTGATCTTTGTTCAATGGATTCATTTTGAATAAAAAAAAATTTTTAAAAACTAGAGAAAAAAACTTGACTTTTTCTTTTTCCATCAAAACCCAAACCTCTCTCATTCCTTCATAAAAAAAGTTCATTTTAATTTTCTTAAAAATCTTTCCAAAATGACTTTTGCAGAGTATGAATCAATATTAAAAGTAGTATCATTTTCATTTTCCATTTGATATAAACGACTTTCTTTTGTTGAATTCTTTTCATCTTGAAGTACAATTGGAATATTTTGCAAGTTCATAATTTTGAAATCTCTTTGAATAAAATTTATAATTTTTTTTGTATTTGGAATATTACATGATGGCACACCGACAACCATTAATTGAATGGGTTCAAACTCTTTGATTACTTTTGGAAACTTTTTAACAAATTCTTTTCTTTCAAAAGTTATTAACGGAATAGCTTCTTTTTTTTTTTTTGGATTTGATATTGATATTCCAATATAAATGGCACCAACATCCATTCCTAATATATATTCATTTGGTTTGTAAATAGTTTTAAACGTTTTTAAATTTAAAAAATTCATTGGACCTCCTTTATTCTGTAAATGAAATGATTTCTGTCAACTTTTTAAATTTTTCTTCTCCTTCTCTTAAAAAATATTTTCCTCTTTCAATATCTTCGTTTTTTAAATTTCTTTTGTATTCTGTAAAAAATGATAAATTTTTTTTAATTCCATTACCTATTCTTATTTCTTCCTTTCTTTTTTTTATTTAGATAATTTTTGTTTCTTACAATGATTCTTTTAAACTTTGGTCTTTAACAGTTCTGAGTTTCTTCAAAAATTTTTTGTACTGTTCAAGTGTTTGTCTTCTTAAAATGAAATAAGGAAGCGTTTTCATTGAACAAAAAAAATAATAGACCAATCAATATGAAATTATTTTATTTTGACGAAAAATTATGAAAAATTAAAACAGAATTTACAAATAAACAATGAATAGTTACACCTTAAAAAGTTCTAAATTATTCAATTTTGCTTGGAAGAGGTAAATAATATCCAATAATTGATCCAAAGAATCCTAGCCAAATTTTGATATAATTTTCTTTATCTTTTTTCTCCAAAACTTCATTCATAAAATCGATTGTTTTACAAGGGTGTAGATAATAATAAATTGTTGATAAATGTGGATGATTTCCTTGTGTTAAAAATGCAAATTTATTTTCCACATCAAATAAACATTCTTCTAAAATTTCATCATGTTTCAATAACTTCTTATCCATGGTATAAACATTGAAATATAATATTGGCACTTGATAAGATTGACTATAACAAATGTGAAATTCAAATTCCAAGAACTCTTCAAAATTAGTTTTATTTGAAATTAAATCTTCATCTTCTCCTTCCAAGAAAAATGATGATCAGTTTTTTTTTCCTTTACTATTTCTTCATGTTCTATTTCTTCATGAGCTACCTTTTGAATTTCAGTTTGTATTTTTCCTAATCTTTTTCGGAAATAATTCTTTTTGACACAATAAGTTTCTTGAACGATTTTCCAACCTTCTTTCTGAATTGAATTGTCAGAACAAAATTTGTTGCAACTCAAAATAAATTCATCTTGATTAATCATTTTTATTGGTTGTAAATTCTCCGAAGTATAAATTAATCCCATTGGTTATAAATGAGAAATAGTCGTTCTGTATTTTTGATCCAATCACCAACCTTCCACGGGTAAAATCAACAGACTAATGACTACAAATGACTACACACAAGAAGATGTCGAGCTTTATTACAAAAATGACATTGATAAAATGCAAAAAGACATGGCAAAAGAATCAAATTCAAGTTTACTCATGTCTTTGTTGTCAAAATTATCCAAAGGAACTGAAGTCATTAAAATTCAAGTTCCAATTTTCATGATTAAACCAATATCTTTTCTTGAAGCATGTGGTGATTATGGACACCCTTTTAATTTTGCTTTAAAGTATTTTTTCTAAAGAAAAGTTTTTAACTATATATTTTTAGTTGTTCACAACAAAAAGATCCAGCTGATAGAATGCTTGGTATAATTAAACAATTATTAGCAGTTTCAATGTTGAGTCCTCAAACTTCATTCAGTTGGTGTAAACCATATAACCCAGTTTTAGGAGAAGTTTTTAAATGTAAATTTGATCATAATGATTCAACAACTCATTTTATTGCTGAACAGATTAGTCATCATCCTCCAATCACAGCTATTCATATGAAAAATGATAAACATAATTATTTATATACAGGTTCTATTTTACTTGGTGGAAAATTTTATGGAAACTCTGCTGATAATATTTTCTCAGGAGAACATATTATTCAATTACTTGATATCAAAGGTAAGAAAGTTTCTTTTTGACCTTGTTTTCAGAATCTTATAAATTTACATTCCCAAATGTCACAGCTTGTGGTATTGTTGTTGGAAAAGGTCGTTTAGAAACATCAGGAGAATTAACAGTTAAATGTCCAGAAACAGGATATTCAGCACAAATTAAATTTTCCGGTTCAAATTATGGTGAAGGTCGTGTTTTAAATCCAAAAGGAGAAAAAATTTATAAAATTTATGGAAATTTAGATAAAAAAATGATTCTAAAAGATTATTCAACAAAGAAAGAAACTATATTTCTTGAATATTCAATTTTAAAAACAAGAAGTCCAAAAATTATGATTCCACTTGATAAACAAGAATCAAATGAAAGTAGAAGAGTTTGGCATTCAGTCACAAAAAATTTAATCAATAAACAAATTGATAAAGCAGATAAAGAGAAAAAAGCTATTGAACAAAGTCAAAGAGATTTAGTTAAAAAAAGAGATCAAGAAAAAGAAAAACATGTACCAAAATATTTCAAACCTGCAGGTTATGAAGTTAATGGAGCTCCAGTTTATGAATACATTGGTGTCCAAGAAGAAATAGAAACGGAAGAAAATGTAATTGATATTGATTTGGATTAAGATCAAAAAGTATTTATCATTCCAAAGAGTAAATTTAAAAACAAAATAAAAATTTTCAAAATTGAATAAATCACTTTCCGGTTATGGATATGTCTCAACTACAAATCGTAATTTAGCCAATCAAACACATTTTTCTTCTTCTCTTGTTGATGTTTTGTTTGTCATGAAGAAAAATATTCTCTCTGGAAAATCAAAGAAATATATTATGTATGGTATTGGTGCAGCTTCTGCGTCTTTACTGATGTATAGTAATTTAAAAAAAGACGAAAATAAAAAAGAGGAAAATTCAACCGAAGAAGAAAAAATTGAACCCATGAAAATAAAAGTAGATCCTTTGGAAGTAATAAATGAAACAGAGGAACTGATAGATTCTATTCAACGAGAAGAAGAGAACGAACAGGAGGATGATGTTTCCAATGACGAAAATGACGAAAATAGAAGAGAAGATTTCATACAGGAAGAAGATGAGGATCAAGAAATAGATGAACAAGTTGATTTGTATAAGTTTAAAAGAGGAATTTTAACTCCAAAGAAATTTAATATGAATCATTTTCTTGAATTTTATAATGAAAAATATCAAACTATAATACAAGAAACCAAGAATTCCTTTCAAAAAATATTAAAAGAAAAAGAGGAGAATTTGAACAATTTGATTCAAGAAATTCAAAATTTAAAAAATGAAAAGAGTTATGATGTAAAACTGATTTTAAAATTAAAAAAAGAAATTCAAATCATAAAAGAGAATTTAAATTTCTTAAAAGAAGATGTTAAAAAGTTTACAGAATTCCAAAATGTTTCAAATTCAATTGAAGTTTTAATTGAAAAATTAAAAGAAAGAGAAAATGGATTTTTAATGGAAATAGATAATTTTGAAAAACATGAAGAAAAATTGAAAAAGAAGATATCAACTCTTGAAGAGAAATCAAAAAATGATCAAGAGGTTTTTGAAAAAAGTGAACAAGAAATGATAATGGAAATCAAAAGTTTGAAAAATCAACAAATCAATTTAGAGGATGAAATAAAAAATTTAAAAAAAAATGAAAGAGATTTAAAATTAGAAAATGAAATATTTTTGAATCAAATTTCAGACAATGAAATGAAAATTAAAGAATTAGAAAATTTGATTGAAGAAAGTGAATTTAAAAATGAATTAAAAGATAAAACTATTTTATTGAATATTGAACAAGATCATAATGATTTCTTAAAAGAATTGAATTTGAATCATGAAATGGAAATTCAAAATTTTAAACAAAAACTACATGAAATTCAAGTTCAATTGACAGTTAAGATTTTTGAATTAGAATCATCCATGAAACAAAAAGAAGAAGAAGAAAATTTAAACCAAAATTTGAATCAACAATTGAAAGAAAAAGAAGAGAAATTATTAAAAAAAGAAGAAATATTTAAAGAAAAATTGAAAGAAAATGAAAAGAAATTTATAAATTTGGAGAAACAAATTGAATCAATAAAAAAACAAAAAGAGAATATGAATGAAGAGATTGAACAATTTAAAAAGTTACAAGAAGTATTCAAAGAAGAAAATTCAAAATTAAAAGAAGATATTGAAGTGTTAAAAAAACAAGAAGAAACATTTTCTTTAATCAAAGAGAAAAATATTGAAAATGAGGAGAATTTAATCACACTAGAAAAACAAAATGAATTTTTGAAGAAAGTTAATGAAGAAAATGATAAAAAAATGTTTAAATTTCAAAAAGAAATTGGTGATTTAGAAATTGAAAATGCTAGTTTAAACGAAAATCATTCTTCAGTTGAAGCTCAATTGAAACAAGTTTCTTCAGATTTTGAAAAACAAAAATTCATTGAAACTGTTTTAACTGAAAAAATTGAAAATATGGAGAATGAAAAAAAGAAATTAGAATTAGAAAAGATTGAAAATGAAAAGAAATTCAAAATTAATATTTATGATTTGAAGGAAGGTTTAAAAGAAAAAGAAAAAGAATTTGATGGAAAATTGAAACAAAAGGAAGATGAATTTCAGATGAAATTGAAAGAGAAACAAATGGAGTTTCAAGAAGTTTTGGATAAAAAGGATAAAGAATTTGATGGAATATTGAAAGAAAAACAAAATGAATTTGAAACAAAGATGAATGAAAAAGAAGAAAAAATAGAAATCTTAAATCATAAAATTGAAAAAGAAAAACATTCAAAAAAAGAATTAGTTTCTTCAATCTTTCAATTATCACAAGAAAAAGAAGAATCTGATAAACAAAAAGAACAATCTTTGTCAAAGGAACTTGAGTTAAATGATGAAATTAAAAAATTAAATGAAAAGGTAATTGTACTAACAAAGAACTTTAGAGATTTGAATGAAAATAAAAATATAGAAATTGAAAATTTGAATAAAGAAAAAGATATTTTGAAAGTTGATTTAGAAAATACAAAGATGGAAATGCGAACATTGAAGTCAAATTATGAAAACAGATTGAATGAAGAAAAAGAAGAAATATTAAAGTTTAATGAAGAAATTAAAAAGTATCAAGAAGAAGTGACTGAATTGAGTCAAGAAAAAGATGAACAAGTTGAACAAAGAGAATCTCAATTGACTCGTTTACAAAATGAATTATTAGAATTAAAAGAATCAAGGATTGAAGTGATTAATTTGAATTCAGAAAATGAAAAGAAATTTGAAGAAATTTTAAACAAAAAAGAACAAGTAATCTTAAAACTGAACTTGGAAAATGAAAAGGAAAAAAATTTGTTGAAGAATGAAATTCAAATTTTATCAATGAAAGTTAAAGAAATGAATTCAGAAGTATTATCTTTGAATGATGAAAATTTGAACAAAATTCAATCTTTAAAGAAAGAAATTGAACAATTAAATCAACAAAAAGAACAAGAAATTAAATTATTGAATAAAGAAGCAGAGAAATTGAAATCTCTACAAGAGGATTATGATTCTTTAACTAAACAATTTTCTGATCTCAAAACAGATATCAATATGAAAGAAGTTGAAAATGCTACTTTGAAAGAAAATGAAAAAAGTTTGAACGAGAAAATTGAATCAATAACTTTGGAACATGATGAAAAAGAGAAACATTCAATTTTATTAATTCAGCAAAAAGAAGTTGAAGTTCAATCTTTGAAAGAAGAAATTGATCAAAAAATAAAACAACATGATGAAACTGAACTGTTAAAAGTGAAAAATGAAAAAAAAGTGAAAGAATATGAGAAATTGATTGAATCATTAAATCAAAAATTGATTGATGTGAGTTCAGAAGTATATTCTTTAAATGATGAAAATTTAAAATCATTGAACAAAGAAATTGAAATCTTGAAAGAAACTCATGAAAAAGAACAAAAAAATTCAAAACTAGAATTTGACAATCAAATTCAGCAATTAAACAGATCACACAAATCTGTCATTGATCAATTGAAAAAAGATCAAAATAATGAAATCAATTTGTTACAAACTAAAAATGAAGCTGAAAAACTTGTTATGATTTCAGAACACAATCAAAAAATTGATCTTTTACAACAAGAGAAAGATACTTTAAAACAACAACAAATTGTTGAAATTTCATTGTTGACTGCTTCAAAATTATCAGAAACAAAATCGTTCAATGAAGAAATAACCAAATTGAAAAATCAGCAACTGAATGAAATGAAATCAAAAGAACTTCAAAATGAAAAGGAAATGAATTTATTGAATCAAAAACATCAAGATGATTTAATTTCTCTCAAAGAAACGAAAGAAAAAGCTATTGTTCGAATCAATATGGAGAACGATAAGAAAATCAATTCTTTGAAGAAAGAACTTGAACAAATTTTGGAAGAAAAAAATGTAGAAATTGCAAAATTAAATGTAGAAAATGAAAAGAGGACCAAATCGTTGAATGATCAAATCATACAATTGTCAACACAATTAAAAGAATTGAATTCAGAAGTGTCTTCTTTGAATGATGAAAATTTAAACAAAATTCAATCTTTGAAGAAAGAAATTGAAAAATTGAAACATGAAAAAGAAGAAATTAGTTCCACCAGGAAGGAGTTGGAAGAAACTATTCAACAACTCGAAGAGAATCACAAGACCAATATTTCTTCATTGAAAAATGAAATGAACTCTTTAACTCAAAACTATCAAGATGAATTAACTTCACTTAAAATATCAAATGAAAATGAAGTTAACCAGTTGAATGAACAAAACAATTCTGAGCTATATAAATTAAAAAAAGAAAAAGATCAAGAAATTTCTAAATTGATTTTAGAAAATGAGACTAAAATGAATGAATATCAACAAGAAATTCATAGAATAATTGAAGATAATAAGATTCAAGTGGATTCTTTAGAGAAAGAAAAGACTCACAAGATTTCCACTTTAGTTTTAGAAAATGAGAAAAAAATTATTTCTTTAGAAGATTCAAATAATGAAAAAATATTAAAATTGAAACATGAAAACCTCCAAATGAATATGATGAAAAAAGAAAAAGATGAAGAGATTTTAAATTTAAATTTAGAGAATGAAAAGAAAATTAATTTATTAAATGAAGAAATTGAATCATTAAATCAAAAATTAAAAGAAATGAATTCAGAAGTATCATCTTTGAATGATGAAAATTTGAACAAAATTCAATCTTTAAAGAAAGAAATTGAACAATTAAATCAACAAAAAGAACAAGAAATTAAATTATTGAAAGAAAGTCATGAGATAACTATTTCTTCATTAAAAGATGAGCATGAAAAGGAATTAAATGATATAGGTGAAAAAAATAAGAGAAAAATTGATGATCTAAAGAACGAAAAAGATGAAGAAATATCGAAATTGAATTTTGAACATGAAAAGAAGGCCAGTTTGATGAAAGAAGAGAATTCAAAATTGGTTCAAGAGCATAAAGAAAAAATGATATCAACAAAATTAGAAAATTCAAAATTGATTGAAGAAAAAAAACAACAAATTATTTCAATGAAAGAAGACTTTGAAAAGAAAATATTAAAATCTATGGAAGATAAAAATAATGAAGTTTCAAAATTGAGTGATGGATTTAAAGAAAAAATAAATCAATTAGAGTTATCAATTCAAAGTTTAAATGAAGAAATCAAATCATTAGAGAAAGAATCAGAAATTGGATTGTCTGATTTCAAAGAAAAAAAAGAAAAAGAAGTTACTACATTGATCAAAAACAATGAAATTGAAATGAAAAAATTAAAAGAATTGAAAAAAGAAGAAATACAATCAATACAAGATAATCACCTCAATGAAATGAGTAAATTGAAGAATGAAAAGGAATTGAATGAGATAAGGTTGAATGACAAAATAATCTCTTTAATGAAAGAACAAGAGAATCAAATTAATCAATTGAATGATAAAAACAGTATGAAAATCAAAGAATTACAAGATGATCAGTCAATAGAGATTTCAAAAATCAAAGAGAAGAATAAAACTCAAATTCAAAAAATAACTTCCGAGAATGAAAAGAAGATCAAATCTTTGGATCAAGAAATCATTAATCTGAATCAAGAAATCAAAGAACTCAATAATGAAATTAGATCTTTGAATGATGAAAATTTGAATAATATTCAAACTTTGAAGGGAGAAAATGAAAATTTAAAACATCAAAATGAAGTAGAAGTTAATAGATTTAAGGAAGAAAATGAAAAAGAAATACAAAATTTGAAAGATAAACAAGAACAAGAAATGAGATTATTCGAAGAAGCAAAACAATCTGAATTCCAAAAATTGTCATTAGAAAATGAACAAGCCATCAATTCCTTGGTTGAACAGAACAAATTAGTTCTTTCTGCATTCAAAGAAGAATCTCAAGCTCAACTGAATTCAAATCAACAACAAAATGATCAATTGATCGAAGAATTGAAAAGAAATCATGAAGTTGAAAAAAATTTATTGAAATCAGAAAACGAGCAAGAAATTGTAAAACTGAAAGGAAAACTTGAAGACACAATGGAGTTGAAAGAAAAAAATGAAATTGAAAAACAAGATGAAATTCAAAAATTAAAAGATGAATTGTTATCATTTAAGAATCAAATTGTTAAAGTAAATGAAGAAAATAACAAGAAAAATAATGAAATGAAAATTGAGAAAGAAAAATCCATTTCAGTTTTAGAAAAAGAAATAGTATCTGTTCAAGAAAAATTGAAGATGGAAATGGAATCTTTAAATCAAGAAAAAGAAAAAGAAATTTCAAATTTGAACAATGAATTCAAAAACAAGTTAATTTCATTGAAAGATCAAAATCAAAAGGAAATGTTCAATTTGAATCAAATGAATCAGAAAACAGTTGATGACTTATCAATGGAAATTCAAAAATTGAATGCTACAATCATCAATCAATCTTCTGAATCCAAAGAGGAAATTGAATCATTAAAGAAACAAAAGGAGATTGAAATAGATTCATTGAATGAAGAAAAAGAAAATAAACTGAAATCTATCACTGAAAATCATGAAAAAGAAATTAAATTATTGAACAAAGAAAATGAAAGTAAAATCACAAAGATAAAAACAGATTTCCAAAAAGATACCAATTCTTGGAAGGATCAAATTCAATCATTAACAAAAAGTATCCAAAGTATCAAAAATGACAAGAAACAAGAAATGGATTCAATGAAATATCAAAATGAAGAAAAAATGAATGAAATGAAATCAAATCATGAAAAAGTGTTAATTTCATTAAAAATCCAACAAGATAAAGAGATTGAATCATTTAAAGAAGATAAAGAAAAAGAAATTCGTGATATTAAAGAAAATTATGATTCACAAATTGTTTCATTAAAACATGCTCAAACAAAAGAATTGAATGAAAAAAATGATCAAATTGAAAAACTAAAACATGAAATTGATCAATTATCAAATCAATTGGTGTCATTAAAACAAGACCATTCAAACAAAATTGAAACTTCAATTACAGAAAAACAAAATGAAATTAAAGCATTGACTGAAGTACATAATGTTGAATTAAATTCTTTAACGAAAGAAATTCAAAAATTGAAACAAGAAAATGTAAAATCAACAAAAGAGTATTCAAACAAAATCAATGAATTGGAGTTGAATTTAGAGAAGACAAACACTTCACTCAATAGTGAAATTGAAAAACTACAGAAGGAAATTGAAAGTCAAAATACTTTAATCAAATCATTGGAAAAAGAAAGAGACACAAAGATTGAAATATTCAATCAAGAAAAGGATCAATTGAACATTCAACTTCAATCATTGAAAGAAGTTCATTCAAAATCAAAAAATGAGTTAACTGAATTGATGTTATTGAAAGAAACAAAAGAAAAAGAAATTGAAACTTTGAATCAAAAAATCAATCAACAAACAGAAAGATTTAAGAACCAATTAGATTTATCGACCAATGAAATTTCTTCATTAAATAATCAAATTCATCAAATGAAAAATGAAAATGATTTAAAAATAGAAAGTATTAAAAAAGAAAAAGAAGAAGATATTGAACATTTATCAAAAGAAAAAGATGAAAAACATAAAATGGAATTGAACAAAATTAATAAAAATCTTGATGATTTAAAAATAGAATTAACAAAAAATGAAGAAGAATTTGAAAAACAAAAAGAAATATTAACTAAAGAAATTGAAAGAAATGAAGAAAATGTTTCAAAATTACATTCAGAAATAGAATTATTAAAAAAAGAAAAAATAAATTCAACTGATGATTTTGATAAAGAATTGAATGTATTCAAAGAAAAATTGATTAAAGAAGAAGAAGAAATAAAAAAAAAAGAAGATGAAATTTTTGAATTAACTCAAAATTTCGAAAAGAAACAAATTGAAAATGAATTAAAATTTACAAAAATGAATCAAGAATTTGAGTTCAAATTGAGAGAATTAGAAAAATTAAAAGAAGATGAAATTAAATTAATTGAAGAAAAATTGAAAAAAGAAAAAGAAAAAATAGAATTTAACCATCAAGAAACTGTTAAAAAGATGACAAAAGAAATTGAAAAATTTAAAATTGAAATTCAAAAATTTGAAAAGAAATGTAAAGATATTTCGGAAAAAGTATTAAAAATTGAAATTGAAAAACAAGATTTATTGAATGAAATTAAGAAATTAAAAGAAACAATCAATGAAAAAGAATTAAAAAATGAAAAACAAAAATTAGAAATTATTGAAATATCTGAACAATTAATACATTTAAAAGAACATAATTCATTTTTAGAAGATGAAATGGATAAATTATCAAATATTGATTTTAATGAAGATGATTCATCAAATTTAAAATCATCAGAATCAATGGAAAATATTATTCAAAATGAAAAAGATCAAGATCGTCAAAAATTAGTTTCTGCACAAAAGAAATTATTTTCACATACAATTCAATTAAAAAAAATGAAACAAAAATTAGAAATAAGTGAATTTGAAATTGAAAATTTGAAAAAAGAATTATCATTAAAAACAGAAGAATTAAAACAAAAAGAGATATCATTAGATGATAAATCAAATTTATTAAGAAAATTAACAGAAGAACAAACAAATTTAGAAAAGAAAAAAAAAAGATTTTCATTACTTAAAACATCAAATAAAGAATCATCAAATTCAAATCAATTAAATATTACTCTTCAACAAGATAATGAAAAATTAAAATATGAAAATTCATTATTAGAAAAGAAATTTACAGATTTTAAAAAATCATCAGAGAATTTACAAATGTTATTTGATAAAGAAAGACAAAATGAAAAATTAAGATCAAAAGAAATGATAGATAAATTGAATAAAAAAATAAGTGGATATGAAAAGGATTTATTGAATACAAAAAATGAAATTGATTCATTAAAAATTGATAAATTAGCAGCAGAATTTAAAGCATCAAAATTTGAAGAATTGTATAATAATTTAGTTGATGAATTTGAAAATATGACTGATCTTCAAAGTCAAATATTATCTGAAATGGATGATACAACAAAAGAAAAAGATTATTTTTCAACAAGAATTTCAGAATTAGAAGAATCATTTGATTTAGAAAGAAGTCAAATTGAATCATTAGAAAAAGAATTAATCAAATCTAGAAGACAATCAAAAAATGATTCTTCAAATGATTTACAAAGAGAATTATTAGAAGAATTGGAATTATTAAGAGAAGATTTAGAAATTAAAGAATCACAATTGGATTTTGTTTTGGATATTAAGAAAGCGACAAATAGCAGAAGAAATTCAAATTCTGATGTTGATTCTCAATTATCAAATAGAACAGACTATTCAAATGATTCAAGTGTTAGAACTCCAAAAGGAAATAAAACTCCAAAGAGTGGTGGAAGAGCAAGAGCTAATTCTGGTATTGCACCAATTGTAAATAAAATTACTAATGCAAATCCTCAACTTGAACAAGCAACAAAAAAGGTGAAAGCATATTTTTCAAATATTGCAAAGAAATTCAAAAAGAAATCAAATGAAGTTGAACATGACAAAGAAATCATGAAGAATGCATTAAGAGAAAAAAATGATGAAATTTATGTATTAGAACAGAAAGTAAAAGAATTGGAAAATGAAATTGACATTTTAAAACAAACAATGTCATTAGCAAATACTTCAAGCAGAAAAAGTTCAAGAGGTTCAATTGTACTGTCTAATATATTCAAAAGAGGATCATCTCAAAATACACCTTCAAAATCAGAACCAAAAACTCCAATTTCTGAACCATCAGCTCATTTTGCTTTGATAGAATCACTCAGTCCGATAGACAAACCACCTGAGGAAGATATTTCTGTTGATGCTGTAAAATTTGATGAATAAAAATTAATTTAATGAATCTTTATTTATTCAAATTCTCCGAGGTATTCTATTTAAAATTATCTAAAAATTTCTTTCTGTTCAAAAGAGGATTGTACACTTCTCTTGTCAACCTTAATTTTTCAACTGGATCTTCTGTTTCACCGTAAATCTCATAAAAACCTTCAAACTCTTTTTGGAGACGCATTTTTTCAGAAAGAGGATTAATTGACGCATTCTTCTCTCCAGCATAAAGTAAATGATGACTTGATGAATTAAATATTTTTCATTCAACTTACTATTTCTCCCTTAAATATTCAATTTGTTTTTGATTGTAATCATCCAAGTCCTCTCTTTTGATTCTATGTACTTGATCATTTTTAAATTTCTAAACATTAGAATCATAATGTTAACTTACCCTAATTCTTTGTTGAACAGTTTCATCATTTTGTTGTAAAATAATATTTGATATTGGTGGTAAATCTTTCAATAGTTCTTTTTCATTTTTCTTTCTTTTCATTTTTGGAATACTTTTCACATTTTCAATGAAGTTAAAATTATTCATTTCATCAATAATAATATTTTTTAATTTTGAAATTTGAAATAATTTAAAATCAAAATCATTAATCAATCTATTTCTTAGAGACAATTCAAAAAAATTAAAATTTAATTTAATTTTTTTATTATCCAATAAAATAGCAGAAAAATTATCAAATAAAAATTGATACATTTTACATTTGAATTCTTTTGATTTATTCAATTTCTTTTGGAATTTCAATGGATCTTCCTTCAATAAATTAAGATATACTTTTAATTTTTTCATAATTTTTGAAGAAATCAAAAAAGATGAAATTGAAATATCTGAAAAATAATCTGATATTTTTTGTTTTAAAAACTTTTTCAATTTTTCATTTTTTTCATCTTTTTTAATAATTTTTGTTTCTTGTTCTTCTCTTTCAATAATATTTTTGATTTGTTTTGAAGACCAAAAATGAGATAAAAAAGAAGATGTCATTGATTTTTGTGAAGTAATTCCACATAAATGAAAAATGTATAAATCAAATTTTCTTTTTAAAATATCAATGGATTCTTTTTCAAATATTGATTTTAATAAGATTTTTCTTGATTTATAAACTTTTAACCAGTCCAATGATGAACCAATCAAATTTCCAAAATTTTCATTGGCTTCTTTGTTTTTCGTTTTTTTGTAAATAAAAAATGAGTTTTGATTTTTCCAAAGGATATTTTGATTACCATCTTCAGTTAAAATTGAATTAAAATTCTCCATGAAAAAATTTTCATCAAAAAAATATGAGTCATGAATCTCATCATTTTTAATTGGAGGTTCAGTTCCAGAATAAAATCGATTCAAATCATGAAAATCCAAATTAAAATTTTGTTCAATTCCATTTAAATTTTCGATTTTACGAACTTTGGTGTAAAACTTTTTTTTTAAAAATTTTACGTATTCATGAAATTGACGATTTTGATACCAAGAATTCCAAAAATTAAAATTTGAATAAAAATTCATAAAGTTATTTCTCATATTTAACTGAAATTGATTTTTGATGATCAAATTAGTCGGAAAATTTAATTTTTCAAAATGAATTAAAAATTTCTCTTTTTGTATTTCAGACATTTCTTTAAAGTCTAAATTATCAAACCAAGCAATTGGTTCAATAGATTTTAAATGATGATTTGATTGGTCTTCCTTAAATGTCGATATTCGATCATTTAAATAATCAATCATCTCTTCATGTTCTCTTAAATTTGATTCCAATATTTTTAATTGAAATGAACTTTGTTTGAAATGATCAATTAATTTTGTAGTCTTTTTTGGAACTGAAGATGATTGGTTTGATTTTGCCATTGTTTTCTTGATTTTTCTGGTGAAATATTTCCGATAAGATCTCTCCAATAATTTGTATCTTTTTTGAATTAAAGTCAATTTTTCTTTCAAAATCTTCAATTCTTTTTCATCTTTTTTTTCATATTTTTTCGTTTTTTTTTTCAAAATTTCAATAAAATTTTCGTTTTCAATTCCAGTTATTCGTTTTGTTATTTTATTCATTTCTATAATCCAATTATTTTCTCTTTCATTTTTTATAAATTTATTAAGGAAATTCTTCAATTCAAATCTTCGATTTTTTTGTTCATTTTGTTTTAATGAAGGGTAAGGTTCTTGAATTCTATTGAAAAAATATTCATAAAACGCTTTTTCTGAATATTTTCTTTTAAAAATTTCTGTTTTTAATTTCTTCAATGTTTCATGATTTGAATCAATTTCTTTTTGTAAAATCTCTTGTTTTCTTTCATCTACTGAAATTAATTTTGATTGTTTTTCGAATTGTTGTATCTTTTTTATTACATTTGAGTATTCATTTTCTAAATTTTGTAAAGTCATTTCAAATATTTTTAAATTTAATTTATCATCTTTATCTTTTACATCATCATCATCATCATCTATTATAACTTTTACTTTTTTATTTTTTTCTTCTATTTTTATTTCATTTTTCATTTGACCTTTAAATTCAATATTTTTTATCTCTTGTAAATCTCCTGCTACTTTTTGAATACCAATTATAATTTCATTCAAAAGTTCATCTTCTTCCATTTTCCTTCAAATACTCATTTGAAAAATGATTGGATAAAAAAAACGAAAAAAAAAATATATTTTGAAAAAATTCCTTTAATTAACATTTTGATAAAGCTTGACTGATGAAAAATTTAACATCTGTATCTTTTTCTTTTGAACTCATTTCAGTTAAAGTTGGTTTTATTTTATCTTTAATAACTGATGTTTTGACATGATCCATCATAATTTCTAAAGTTTTTACAGCATTAAAGCGAACATTTGGAACTGGATCATCTAACATTTTTATAACTAAATCTAAAATTGTTGAATTAACATCATGAGGAAGAACAACAACCAAACTATTTATAGCAAAGAGAGTAGTCATACGATAAAGATAATTTGAATGATCCATTTCAAGTATTTTTGGTAATAAATTCTTTTCACACCATTCTGCACCAAATACTTCTGTTAATTTTCTTAAATTAATTGTAGCTGCTTCTCTAATGCTATAAACAGAATCTATTAACCATTTCATACAAAGTGTGGATAATTTATCATCAAAAAATTCAACACCTAATTGTTTTGAAAGAAGTGGAATATATTCTATAATTGCTAAACGAACTCTCCATTGTTTATCTTCAGCTAATTCAACAATTGCAGGTAAAAGTGATTGTGATAAAAGTTCAACTCCGACAACTTTATTAACTGCATCAAGTTTGGAAATAATATTTAATCTAACTTCTGGAAAAGCATCTTTAAGTAATTGAATAAATAAAGGTAGGAGATGTTTGATTGTTCCATCTTTTTCTAAAGTTGGTGCTAAACCCATAATGACTGAACCTAAAGCGGAACGTACATGTTCAGATTTATCAGAAACAAGTTGTTTTATAGCAGGAATCATATCTTCAATTATTTTTTCTTTTGGTAAAAGTGAAGCTACATCAGCAACTTTGTTTGCAGCTGCTGTTCTAACTTCAGCTTCTGGGTCTTGACATAAAGCAATATATGCTTCAATAAGTTCTTTTCTAGTAATTTCAACACCCAAAGCAGAGCATAACTAAATTTATTAAAAAGTTGTTTTTTTTTTTTTACGTTTTTAAAGTGTTCAGCAACCATATACCTGACTCTCCATGATTTATCTTTGGCACATGATTTTACTGAAGGAAGAATATATTTTTCAATTTCTTCAACCGTTAATTGTTTTGCGAATGCGATGCAATTTTCAACAGCTAAAAGTCGAACTGAGTCTTGTGTATCTTGAGCCAATGTTAAAAAGAGTGGTATTAAAACTGAAAGTACATGATCTTTTGAACTTTTTGAAGCCAAAGTACCAAGGTGAGTAAAAGCAGAACGACGAACCATAGGTGTATCATCACTACATAATTTAGCGTAAATTCTAAAGAATAAGAATTATCGTTTTTTTTTTTTTACCCTCTTAATTGTGTTTTTTTTTCATCTGTAACAACTGGATAAACGACACCAAAAAGACCACAAGCAGAAGATTTCGAAGTGAACCATTTTTCACTTAATAATTCTTCTATTAATTTTGTAAAATATGTTTCAATCATTTCTGGTTTCATTTGACTTGCGATTTTGTTTAAAGAAGCCACTGCTTTATCTCTGACAGTTGATTCTTCAACGTTACATAAAGTTTTCAAAGGTACAAGTAAATGGTGTGCTTTTTTAGGTCCACCAACAATTGAAACAAAATCACCAAGAATTTCAGCTAAAGCCAAAAGTACTTCGTCTTCGTCTTCGGTACAAGATTCTGTAGTGGTCAGATTTTAAAAATTAAACTATTTACCATCAATAAATGGAATTAACTCTGCAACAGTCCTTTCTGGTCCTAAAGCGAGTCCGATTGTATTGAGACGTTTAATTGAATTTAATCTTAATTGTACATCCTCATTTTTTAATTCATCAATTAAAACTGATATTGGGTATGAGTCATCTTTATATTTTAAAAATTAAAATTGTTAATTTTTTGTTTACCAACTACACTCATTATTCTCACTGACGTTCAAAGAATTTGATTGGTCTATTCACAAATTCTTTAGCAAATCAAATTGTTTATTCCCAAATCAAAAATTTTTTTTATTTTTTTCTTTGTTTTTTATAAAATGTTAATCTTTTTTTCCAATAGATTAAAAATTTTTTCTAACCGATTTTGATACGCCAAACATTCAAAATAAATGTATCATGGGCAGAGTAAATCAAATTTTCTTTTAATTTGAAGAAAAATAAAACAAGTCCAAACTTAAATGCAAAAAAAAACAAAAGACCAAAAATAGTCGAGGAACAAAACCAAAATCATAACAAAATTGATGTCAAAAGTTATTTAAAAAAGATGATATATACCATTTCAGGTTATTTAAATTATTTTTCCTTAATTTTTCAAAAAGTCTATGAAAAAACTCTTTTGGACAGATTGAATGAGACCAAAACAATAGAAGAAGAATCAATAAATAGTAAAGTAAAATCAAAAATAACATTGTTTAAATAGAAAATAGGAGGTTTAATGAAGAATTTGAAAGAATTCAATTGAAAAGTGACCAACTAAGGAAGGAAAATCATCAAATGAAACAAATACTGCAAATATATGATAAATTATCATTCTATGAGTCAATAACTCAATTGAAAATAGTTAATACTTTTAATGATGATACAATTTATGAATGTGAAGGTGTCAATATACATTCAGGAAAAGTTTTTAATTTTACTCTTGAACCTGATTTTGAAACAGAAGAAAATCAAATTCACTGTAGCAGGAATTATGCAATCATTAATGAAAATGGAGAAAAAGAAGAACTTCAAAGACCATTTCATCCTCATTCTTTTTTGGAGACAAATTCTTTAAATTTTTTTAAACATTATGTGAATGAACTGATAGAAAGAAAAGAGTCAAAGAAAGAAACAAAACTAAAAAAAAAGAAAAAAGAGAAACAATTTTCAAAAGTCAATTGGAAAAAGAAAAAAAAAGAGATTTCATCAAGTTTAGATTTTATGGTTTAGTTGACAAAAAGGAGAGAAAAATAAATTTTGAAAAAAACGAAAAATTGTTTTCCTCATTGATCCAATCAAAATTATTCCCACTTAATTTTACGTGGTTAACGACATCATCAAAACTCATAAATATACAGTTCATGGATAAAGTATGACCATTTTTTATCATAATTTTTCAAAAGAAAAATAAAAAACGACAAAAAGATTCACCTGAAATAACGAGAAAAAAATTAAAATTCGAAGACGAATTTAAGAATCTAAATCCAAAAGAATCAATAAATGATTCATCAATTAAAAAAATACTTGAAAATGTTGAAAAAATGAAAGAAGGTTTTTCATTGCCAACTCTAACTTTTTTGAAGCTTATGAAAAAACACTGAACCAAATGGAGAAAAAATGTAATCAGTTAAATGAAAAGGATAAAGAAAAGGATCAAAAATTACAAAAATTACAATCAAATAAAACTGAATTACAAAAAGAAAATGAATTACTAAAAAAAAAATTGAAAAAAGAATATGAAAAACAACAACAAAATAATGAATTAATTATGCAAGATTTTAGAGATAGAATATCATTTTATGAAACTATAACTCATTTAAAAATAGAAAGTTCAACTTTAGAAGAACAAATTTATCAATGTAAACTTAGTGATGGAAATAGTTATTCACTAACTTTTACATTATCACCTCATACTGAAGAAGGTAAAATTCAATATAAACCAGGTGAATATAAAAAAAAGAATGAGAATGGTGAAATTTTGAATCAAGAACATCCTGAATTTTTAGGACATACAATTGCATTTGAAGAAATCAAAATACCATCATTTTTAATGAGAATTCATAAATATATTGAAGGTGATGTAACAAAGAAATAAAAAATTTTAGTTTTTTTTTTTCTCATGAAATTTCTTGACAGACATTTTTTTGAATTTTTCAACAACAAAAACTAAAACAAAATCGAATTTCTAGAACAAATAGAATTCCATTTTTGATTAAAAATGGAATATCTTTCCAAAAATACCAGTTGGGTATCACATCTGATCCTAATTTTCCAAAAATGAAACGATTTAAAAAACAACCACCAAGACAATAGGAAAGGAATATTGAAAATGCAATCAATCCAGTGATTCCACCAATACCAAAAGTAAGGAGGTGAAAAAAATTTTCAAATGACAAAAAACCGCCGAGTTGAGGCTTGAGCTGGCATGAAAAAGGATCAGGGGATTTGGTCAAAAATGCTCTTTTTTAATTCCCTTGGGGGATGAAAATTAAAAAAAGTTAAATCGCCCTCCGGACCTTTCTCTACTACTAACACCTTTACATTTTTCACTTCAATCACCACATATACTGATTTTATATTGATCTTTTAATCCATCCGTTAAAGTGTATTGTGAACTATTTGAAAAAAAATTAATTTTGTTTTCTCACTTCTCCAGGAATAAAGATTTATTCTTCCATAAAAAGTGTCCAAATGACAATTGTCATATCTCCTTGAAAAAACCACCGAAATAACGAAAAATAAAAGGAGAAAGGACAATTTCTTTTTCATTGTTTCCACCAATCAAATTTTGTGTTAAAAACTGTTTATTCATCAACTTCAATATAATCATAATCTTTAACATAAGATTCTTGATTTCTCATTTTAGTTAAGTATTTTCTTCTTTTTGCCTTTTGTAATTCTCTAATTTCTTTTTCAACATCTCCTCTTGGAATAACTTCAACAACTTCAACATCATAGTAAACAGTTGTATTAGGTGGAACTTTATCACCTAAACCAGTTTTACCAAATGCTAAATTTGATGGAATAACTAATTCTCTTTTTGAATTATTTGCCATTCCTGTTACACCAATTGAAATTCCTTTGATAACTTTTTTTGAACCAACAATAAAAATATAAGGTTTACCAATTTTACTTCTATCAAATGATTTTCTAATTTCAGGATCAACTCTTCCTTTATAATTTATTGCAACTTTATCTCCTTTTTTTATTCTTCTTCCATGTCCAACTGTAATATTATGAACTTCAACACCATCTTGCATATATTGTGAATTTACTTCTTCTGGTTCTGGATCTTCTTCTTCTTCTTCACTAAAATCATTTTCTTTTTTTTTTGGTTGTTCTCTTTTTGGAAGTTCTTTTCTTTTAGAAATAATTTCAGTTTTGATTTCTTCTGCTCTATTTTTTGAAAATTCTTTTGCAATATTAACCATTTCTTCATCTGTAATCTCTTTTACAAGCATATATCCAAACAATGAAACTTTACAACTTGTTTTATTCAAATGAGGACGTCCTTTAGTTTCAAATGAAAGATTTGGAACTTGATCTTCATCAAAATGTAATTCTAATGGTGTAGATGCATTTAATTCAGATAAACATGCTAAAACAAATTTTTTTCTGTGAAGTGATGTTTCATCATAAATACAACATTGTAGTGCAACACCGTGTTGTTTTGAAATAACTTTTTTTCCTTTCACACGATCTTTTAAATGAATTGGCATATCTTCTTTATCTACTATTTCTTCTTTTGGAGTTTCTTGTTTTTCTTCATAATCCAAACTTGCCTGTGAAAAAGTTGAATTTTATTTTTTTATTTTTACAAATTGTAATGAGAGTGTGGCGTTTAAAGGTATTTTTCCAAATGAAAATGGTTCTTCTGGAGTTATGGTAATTGCTTAAATATTGTTAAAATGATGATTATTTTACACCAAGGAATTTTGTTTGACATATCTCTTTATGAAAACAAAAAAAAACTGAACAATCAACTCAAATGATTGGTTGGTAAAGTTGAAAGAAAAAAAAAATGTAAAATAAATTATTTGTTGAATAAATGAAAAATATTGGAGAATTTAACCATCCATTTTTTTTTGACCAATGAAACCCATCATGAACATAACAACTTCTTTCACGGTTGACCAGAAGACAATTTACTCAAAAAATGAAACATTGTCAAAAGAATCAAAATTAAAAGATTTTTTAAAAATTATTGAACAAATCGGAGAAGAAAGTGTTCAAGCAATTCATGAAGAAATACCAAAAAAAAACGAAGATGAAACATCAAGTAATAAAAAATAATTCCAATAAATATGTTTTTCAGATATTCCAAAAAATGAACCAAATTCAAAAAAACGAAAAATTTAATCAAAAAAACCCACAATAAAATTTTTTTTCATTGATTGGATTAAATTGATTTAAGAAATTCCAAATTTCTTAAGAAATCACTTCAATTTTAAGATCTCTCCTAATAGAGGGTTTTAAAACAAATGATGAATGGGAAGCAAACCTTCATGGTTGCATGTGGCTACCTCTACCTTTACCTTGTACTTCAACATAGTGTCACAAAAATCCCTTTTCTGAAATCAAATTAACAAAATTTTATTAAAAACAAGCACAGATTTTAGTTGTGCCCATTTGATTTAAACCACAATCAAATCCGAATCTTGATCTCAATCGACATTCATCACCATGATAAAATGGTTGATCTGTTCCTTCATCATGACTCAAACATCTTTCACATTTTTTTTCGTTTTTCATAAATTTGCAATCATTGATAAAAAGATACATTAACGGATGACAACTCATTTTGTTACTGTTGCACATAAAAGTACAACTCATTCTTCCAGATCCAATATATATTTTGATACCATATGCTTTTGCAATTTCATTTCTAAACGAAACAGTAACTCCTAAATTTGCAGAAATTATTTGTTCATCTCTAAACTCGAAATATTTATCCAATTGTAATTTTTTTTCGCAAGGTGATAACATTTGTAAGTCACATGTAAATGGATTAAACCCATAATTATTTTTGAATTCCGGTTCAATTCCTGCTATTTTATCTTTCATAATTAATTCATAACGAAAAGAGTATATTTTTTGACCTTTATAATTGAAATCTGATAAACAATTCTCAACTGAAATAACTTTTGATAAACAAACATCTCTTAAATATGAAATTAAAGGTTGAAAATTTTGACATTTAAGCAGTATTCCACTCATTTTATTTCCAAAATTAATTCCATAAATAGATTTTGGATGTTTTGACATAAAATGCTTTAAAGTCAGCACATGAATGAAACCATTCAAGATAAATGAATCATTTCCATCCATATAAATGAATATCTCTCCTTTTTTGCATGACTGTTGGTATAACTCCAAAATTGATGAAAATTCTGAAATTGAAGTGGCTATGTCGGTATCATATGTTCTTGAAGTGAATTTTATTACTTCTTTTGCTTCTGAATTTGAGTAGTAAATATTTTCATTTCTAAATTTAAACTCATCCATAAAACGTTTGAGGTTTTTGTTCAACTGGACCTTCAAAAGTTGTTTTTTCTTTTGATTTATCACTATAGTTAAAGATTTTTCGCATTGTATCAAGGAAACAAAAGAAAAAAATATAATAACTATCAGTGCAATGTTGAACTTCATGTTGAAAAACAAAATGATTGGTGGAAAAAACAACAGTTCATTCAAAAAAAAAACTGATTTATTGGCAAGGACATATTCTCAGAAATGAATCATTTTCAAAATTACAAGAAAATGGTTGATCTCGTTTAATGAAACATTTCTTATTGTTGTAGTATGGAGCAGATAGATTTTCAGTGAATTCACATTTACAATCACCAAATGTTTTCTTCATCCATTCACAATTATTTATCAAAGGAAAACCACTCTCCAAACATTTCATATTTCTTGATTCACAAATTTCTTCACAAGAATTCATTCCAACTATATCTTTGAACTTTAATTGGTTGAGCATCACTCGTCTAAATTTAGAACTGAATGGATAATCGATTCTCACATCATGCTTATTTCTATAAGAATACTCATTCATTTTTGAACTATTCATTCCACATGGTGAAATCATATTTTTTGGACAATCCCAAATCTCAAATTTCTCTTGCATGAAAACTGATTGGTGATACATAGGACCAAAACAATCTGCCTCTGCTCTTTCTTTTACATCATCATTAGCCACTGATGACACTTTTCCGATATGTTCAAATAAATTGTATCTATAAGTATAGGAAATATTTCGATGATCACTATGCTTTGAATGATCCGAGTAAAAATCACCAACTGCCCAGTCAACAGGAAATGGTGGTTGGTTATGTACAAAACATGTTTTTTCAACAAATTTTGTCAATTTTTCAAGTTCATTGCACCTAAGAATGATGCCATTCAATCCAAAACCAAATTTAACGGCGACCAAGTCTTTTCTCATTTTCATCGTGTGATAAAGTGAATAAAGGTGTACAGTGGCTTGTGGACAAATAATAAAATCATCTTCCATGTACAAAAAAATATCATCTTTTGGACATTTTTTCTTCCAAATTTTCATCATTTCTATCCAACTTGAAGTTTGTTTTTCAATTTTTGAATCTCTATCTGTTCGTATTTTTACTGTAATATTTCTTGAAATATCACTCATTTCAAATTGAAAATGGTTCCATTTGGGCATTTTAAAAGGTATATCTTTTGTAGTTGAAAAGGTATTTACTTTGAAATCAATATTGACCTCTTCAAATGATTTGGTTAAATTGGTTAATGTGTGTATCAGGTAATTGTAATTAACTTTTCTTCTTTTTGTTGTTGGAATTACAATGTTTATTTTGTTCTGTACACTCGGAAAATTGCTATCAATCTTCAATTGTAATTTTTTGAAGAGTTCCAAATTTGAACATCTAATTAAGTTTTTTTCTGATAGAAATTGAGTATTTTCACAAGATACATCCATAAATCTGTTGAGCATTTGTGCGGCTCTGGACCTTATTTTGAAGTGAATTTGTGAGCGGAAGATTAGAACAAAAATGATTATCAGCAGAATCACCAGCAGTTGTTGTTTTTTTATTTTCATTTTTCTAAAAAATGTGAAGTTTGAGTCTTCCAAAATAGAGTGCAAGTAAATATAATTGGTCCATTTTTCTCCAAATCAAACGTCTTTCAAAAAAAAATGGATTGAAATCAATCACATCAAAACACCTTTTGGGAAAACAAATAGAAAAGTTAATGATGGTTTATTGACAAGGACATATCCTTAGAATGGAATTGTTTGAAACATCACAATAGAAAGGTTGATTTCTTTTGATGTAACATTTCTTATTATAATAACAAGGAGCCATTGGATTCTCTGTGAATTCACACTCACAATCACCAAATTTTTTCTTCATCCATTCACAATTATTTATCAAAGGAAAACCACTTTCTGAACATTTCATCATTTTTATCATACAAATATCTTCACAAGAATCATTTCCAACATAATCTTTCACTTCTAATTGATTCAATATTTCTTGTCTAAATTCAGAACTAAATGGATAATCAATTCTAACATCATGCTTATTTCGATATGAATATTCTTCTATTTTAACTTTATTCTTAATTCCACAAGGAGAAAACATTTTATTTGGACAACTCCAAACATCAAATTTCTCTTGCATAAAAATTGCTTGATGATACATTGAACCAAAACAATTGGCTTCTGATCTTTCATCATCATCATTTAAAACAGAAGAAACTTTTCCAATATGTTTGAACAAATTATATCTATAGCTGTATGAAATTCTTCGATGATCATTATTTTTAGAAAAATATGAATAAAAATCACCAACAGCCCAATCAACAGGAAATGGTGGTTCTCTATTTACAAAACAGTTATTTGTGGCATATTCCATTAATTTTGATAAATCATTACATCTCATAATGATTCCATTCAATCCAAAACTAAATTTAACAGCAGTTAGATCTTTTCTCTTTTTCATCATGTGATAAAGTGAATAAAGATGTACAGTGGCCTGTGGACAAATAATAAAATCATCTTCCATGTACAAAAAAATATCATCTTTTGGACATTTTTTCTTCCAAATTTTCATCATTGCCAACCATTCTAATGATTGTTTTTGGATTCTTGAATCTCTTTTTGAATGAATTATTGGAAAAATACCACTGGGTAATTCACCTTTTTTAAATTGAAAATGATTCCAATGTTTCATTTTAAATGGAATTTCTTTTGTTGTTGAAAAAGTATTAATCTCAAAGTCAATATTAGACTCTTGAAAAGATTTTGTTAAATTTGTTAATGTATATACTAAGTAGTTGAAATTAACTTTGGTTCTTTTGGTTGTTGGAATGACTATATTTATTTTATCTTGTGCTTTTGTTTTGAAAAAAATTTCAGTAAGGTAATTTGCTTTTTTTGTAATGTTCAAATCAATAATCTCTTTTCCTTGTGGTATGGGCTGTTCTGTTAATAACTCAGGATGAATTCCTGAAGATGATATAAATTTGTGTATCATTGAGAGTGCTTTGATTTTTAATTTAAAATTCATTTGTAAACTAAAAAACAGAATGAAAAAAAGTATCACAAACAGTATTATTAACTGCTTCTTTCTCATTTTCATCTTGTTTTAAAACCAAAAAAATCGACGAAACAAAAAAAATTGAGGTGTTTTTATTGGACAATTTTTTTCACTTTTCAAAATAAATTTCCTTGATTGAATTAATGAACGAATTATCATCAATTTTTGATAATTCCTTCAAACATTGATTAAATTTAATATCAAATTCTGTAATCTTCGAAATTATAATCTCTTTTTTCATTTTTTCTTTGTTCATTACAATATTTTCAATGAGAGAAGAAAAAAAATCAATAGTTGTCATCATTTGAGATATGATCTATTCCAAAAAAAAAAAGTTAAAATAACTAAAAAAAATACATTAAACTGTTGATTATGTATAATCAATTTCAAACAATTTTGAAGATAACTATTTTGTTCATTGAGTATTTCATTTAAAAAAGAAAAGTTTTTCAATTTTGAGTGAAATGAATTGAAGTGTTTATCAATAATTTCAGATTTAATATAAAATTGATATTCTTGTAAAAATATCAACATTTTATGACGAATTGGTAGAACAATTGACAATAAATTCTTTTCTTGTTTATACTTTGTCCAAGATGATAAATTTCTTTCAATATATTTGCAATAGAATAAATGTTTGAAAATCATTTGATATTTTTCAATTATCTTTTCATTTAAAATGATTGAAATTGGCCATTTGATATTTAGATTAAATTGAAAAATTTGAAATCCATTTGAATTTGATTCTGATTTCTTATCAAATTCACATGTTAAAAATTTTTTATATTTATGTTCTGGAATTGATAATTCTAATAATAACTTAATTTTTTTAATGTCAATATTTGATGATTTTTGGAGTAATTCTTTTTCAGCTAAATCAAAAAACAATACATCAAAATCACCTTCTAAAAAGAAATATCCTTTGATGTATTTTAAGAAATCAAATAATTCTTCTTTTTTAAAATACATTTCTAATAGTTTTGAATTTGATTTTAATTCTGCTTCATTCAAAATTTTTAAATAATCATATGAATTTGATGAATAATTGAAATTTTCAAAATGATTTAATTTGATTTTTAAATCATTCAAGATATATAAATTCTTTCCTGTTGATAAGATTTTTTCTGAATGTTGATTTAAGAAATTTGGTGAATTTGAAATTTGAAATTTTTCGTCCCAAAATTTTGAATTTGATTTAATATTTTCGTTTGATTTGATCATAAATTCATCATATGGATCATTTAAAGTTCCTTTGAATATCCAGTTTTCAATCATTTTGAAATAAGGTGCGCATGATTTTTCGATAATTTTTTCCATCATTGAATAGTTTTGAGTATCACCACGTGTTTTATATGATATTTCATAGATTTTAGAAAGTAAATGTCCACCTTTTAAATCTTTAGTTTCTTGTAAAAGTTGAGATAAGATTTCGAAACGACGAAGTGAAGGTTGAACGTAAAACCAAAGTTTTTGAAGAGTTAAGTTATTTTTCATGAATTGAGTTTCAATTTCACCGACAAAAATTAAATGATTCTTCAAAAAGTTGATTTAAAAAATTCTTTGGACTTACTTGTAAAATTTCTTTTAAAGCTGCACAAAGTGCATGTTGACTATAACCATAAATACTTTGTGAATACACTTGAACATAATTCTCTATTTTTACGTAATTTTGGCATAAAGGTAAAATACGTTTTGTTATGTCTTCAAATGTTTCATTTTCAAGAGAAAAATCATTTAGAGAAATATATTCACCTTCTACACCCATCATAAGACTTAATATTTCATCTATTAAAATTTCTTCATTCATCCTGTTTGTTCAGTTGGAAAAAAAAACGAAACTTCAATGATTGGATAATTTTTATTTTGAATTTGTTCTGATAACACCACCCATTGATAAGTTAGCTCCTTGTCTATTTATTCCAGTCAAAACAGATCTAGTTAAATCTGTTCCTTTCAAATTTGCAAAACTGATATCACTATTGAGGAGAATTGAATTACTCATATTTGAATCAGTTAAATCACAAGAACGAAGACATGCTTCTGTTAAATTTGAATGACGAAAATCAGTTGATTGTAAATTTGCTCCAACCAAATTGGCTCTTTTTAAATCAGCTTTTATAATTTTTGCTTTTCTCAAAGTAGCATTGCTTAAATCAGCATCTTCAAGTATACACTAGTCAAATAATTAAAATATCAATATATTTTACATCGGAGAAATCAGCTCCATCTAATGTACAATTACTCAAGTTGACACCTGTCAAATTTGAACGTTGAAAATTAATTCCAGAAAGATCAAGACCTGATAAATCAAGACCTAATAAGTATATTTTAAAAAACAAATAAACTTGTTCTAACCAGTTAAATTTAAACCTTGAAATCTTAAATTTGCTGATCCACTTTGACAAGTAATTAAAGCCTTTACAATTAAATCTCTTGTTAATTCACTCTTATTCAATTCTAACTTTCTTAATCTTTCTTTTTGTTTTAAAATTTTTGAAACTTCTTTCACCAAAGCTTTAATATTAAAATATTTTGCTTCAAGAAGAACTCCTAATAAATTTACATCATCATCAATAATAATATGACCAGTTCTAAAGTATGATAATACAGGTTCAAAATATTTTGGATTTCTATCAAATAGAAATGGTTTTGAAGGATGACTTTCATCTACCTTTAAAGTAAAACGACTTAAAAGTTAAATGAAAACTAAAGTCTTACGAATCTTTTTTGAACATAGTATATAACACTGATTCTTTATCTGAGCAAAGAGTGCATCTTGTAGTTGTAAAGATTTTTCCGTCCATTGAAAGACTAATCCACTCTTCTTCCATTGGTTTTTCTTCAAGATCCAAAGATATTTGTAATTCTTCCAAATTGGAAGTTGATTCATCATCTGAAAAACATTCAGCTGAGAAGGTTGATGTTGGTGAAGTACAGGTGTTTGTTTCTTTCTTCATGTCTGAAAGTAATTTTTGAAAGTTGTCGGTTTTATTTGTATTCATTCTGTTTTTTAGGTTCTTAAAAGTTGTTTTTTTGCATAATTAAAATGACCAATTGAATTTTATAACGAAACCGATTTGAACTAAACTACCAATTATTTGTTGGTGATGTGGCAAAGTATTTTGATTGGTTTAAAAATTAACGTTGAAAATTTAACACAATGCAAACAACAAAAAAACATTTTTTAAAAAAGATTTTATCATCTACTAAAAGACAAATTACATTTACAAGAATGAAAAGAAGAGTTAGATATGGTTGTTTAACACTTAAACATACTTTTTTTCATGATTATCAAATTTGGATGCCCTTGAAAGGTGTAATCTCTATAACTTTTTTATATTACATTTTATTGATATTTCCACATCACTTTCGTCAAATTTATGTCAAGTACAAAAAAATTGAACAAAAAATCTTCAAAAAAAAAAATAACCAAAATTAGAAAAAAACAAAAAAACTTTATTTGTAAAAGGTCCATCAAACATACATATTTATTGATCCTGAAATTCAAATATTCAAAAAAAAAAAAATGAAAAAATTTTTGATGGTGTTGATGTTTATCTGTTTTATATTCATAATTAATGGACAACAAGCAACTACAAAAGAATCACAATTTTTGAAAGATTTATATTTACAAGATTATTTTTCAAGAGGAAGTACCAGAGATAAAGAAACTATCACAAATGATGAAGCCATTAAAACAAGAGAAAATCAAAATCGTAAAACCAATGCTAATTCAGAAGCAAATGATAATTTTTGGAATCAGTTAGAATTTGGTGATTACTTATCTGGTGATAAACAAATATTAGCTGGTCAAATTGATGAAGTTGATCATGGCAGAGATAGAACTCAATTAGGAGCAAGAAGAAACAAAGGAACTTCAGATAAAGGTAGAATACAATACCAAGAAAATGCATTCACAGATTCTGGAAATAATTATGAAGATGCAAATGAAAATGTTAAACAAAACAAAAAGAAATTTGCTGGAACTTTGGCAACTGCAGCCAATCTAAAAGGAGAATCAAGTAAAGATGTTTTATCAAAACAGCATGGAACAAAAAATTCATATGGTTCATCAAATGATAATAGTCCTTTATTACAAAGTTCTTTATTATCTGATTATGGTTCAAGAGACAGATATGCATTTGATGATAATTTTGGAAGTCGTATTGATTTTGAAGATTCAAATGAAAGTTTCCAAGGTCAAAAGAGTGGAAAGAAAATATCAAATTATGATAAAACTGGAACAGGTAAAAAATTAGATCACATCTATGATAAAGAAACATGGGATAATTCTGAATTGATTTATGACAATGATAAAGTTTATCAAAGATTAAAATCAACAAAATTACTTGGTTTATCAAATCAAGATGTTGCAAATAAGTATGGTAATAATAATCAAGGTGAAGATCATTCAAGAAGTTCAAATTCAAATGATGTTGGTTCTTCAAATTCACAACAAGAAGGTTATAAAAATAGAAAACATGAAAAAGATTTCAATCAAAATTATGAAAGTGGAAATAAAGTTGTTGGAAAAAAAGATGCTGGGTATTCTTCAAAATTAGAAGCAAAACCTTCTAATTATCAATAAAAATAATTGTTTTCAAAATTCTTGAACAATTCATCCTCAAAAAAAAACAATTTTTTTAATTTTCATTTCTGACTTTTTGGAATTGCTCCAATGACAATAAATGTTCATATTTGTAATCAACCTTTGCTTGTGTATTATTTGTCAGTCTTGTGTCAACAATTGCAAAAAATCCATCAGTTTCAGTTTTTTCAAAAAGTAAAGTTGGATTCTGTTCTAACTTCATATTGAATTCAATTGCTTTTCCTTTAATACAACCAAATACATTAAATTTTAATGGTTCTTCATCTTCTTTTTGTTCTTCCGTTTTATAAAAAATTTCACAAATTACAGAATTGGGTCTTACAGCAACAGAACCTTGTTTTTTTTTTCCTTTAACAATTACTTCTTGTTTAAATTTTAATGATGTTATTTTAATATTTTTCAATTTAAAAATTGCATGAGTCTTTGCGAGTCCAATTACAGTTAAACTTTCAATTTTTTTTTAAAATTTTAAAAGAAATTTTTTACCCATTTACATGTTTATGAATATATTGATCACTAAATGGTACATCTTTAATGTCTACCATAAAAAATTGTTCGTAGTTTCTTCTAATTACCTCATACTCATCAATTCTGCTCATTTCATCCAATCAATTGGAAGAAACAAGAAAGTACAAATTATCAAACAGTATTCTGTTGAAACAAAATCATTTTCATTTCAAAACTGAAATTTTAATCAAGAGAGGCAACTAAAAAATTTTTGTAGATTTCTTTATTCATTTTTTGCTAAGACAACTGTATATTTCGATCCACAAGCTGCATGTATAACTTTACTTGGTATTTCAACTTCATGAATATCTTGACTTTGGACAGTTGATCCAGAAACGCCCAATTGACCATTCCAATTTGATCCCATGGTAAAAAGTTTACCTTCCTCTGAAATGAAGCATAAATGATGAGAACCAGCAGCAACACATTTGAGATTACTTAATTTTTCTTTTTTTGTTGGTTGTAATAAAGTACCACCCCACATCCAACCAATATTATCAATATCAACTGCGCAACATACAGATTCACCCATTGCAACATCTTTGAATTTAACCTCGATTTCTTTATCATCTTTCACTTCTAAAGGTGTAGGTTCACTAACTGCATCAAATTGTCCTCCACCAATTAAATTTCCTGTACTTTCAATACCCTATCAAAATTTGAAATTTTGTTGATGAATTTTCACTTACAAGTTGAAGTCTTTCATTTCTTCCAAACATTAAAACTGTTCCATTTTGACATAAAATTGAAGAAGAATTGTTTGCACAACTTGTTTTTATTGGTGTATCCACAAAATATTCTGGTTTTATTTGATATGGTGTTTTTTGATTTGAATGACCTCCATTACCCAATCTTCCCTAATAATTGATAAATATCATCATAAAATATTACCCTATATAATATTTAAAAAAAAGTACAAGATTAAATTACCATTCACCTAGAAATGTTGTGTTAATTTTTTTTGAATTTTCTCAGTTACCTTTTCCCCATGAATAGACATTTCCTGTTTCTGTTATTGCAACAGCATGTCTTTTTCCCATTGCAATACTTACTAATTTTTCATTATTCACGTCAATTTTTGTTGGTGTCAAAATATCAGTTGTTTGTCCATTTCCTAAACAACCCATGCCAAATGGAATTGATTTTTGATATCTACCACCCCATCCAAATGTTAACAATTCACCAGATTCTTTAAATATCAAATTAAAACAAATATCAATTCAAAACCTGTTATTAAAGCAGAATTGAATGCACCACAAGCAACAAATTTAATTTTCTCTTCTAATTCAATCAATTTTGGTTCTGATCCCGTTTCAGCAGATCCATGACCAAGTTGTCCAGATGTTCCTAACTTGATTTAATTATTCATTTTTTATTACCTGAACCCCACGAATAAACTTCTCCAGTTTCTTGAAAATTAATTTTTTTTTTTTTTCAAACCTGTTAATGCCAAAGCATGTTCATCTCCACAAGCAAGTTGTTTAATATTTTTATCTTCAAAAATTTTCATGAGATTAGGTTTAACTTCTCCTTTAAGTTTGTATCTTTCTCCTAAAGAACCAAAATGATAAACAGATGTACTATAAACTAATTTCACTTTAGATTAGAATATAAGTTTACATTTTAAATTCCTTATTGTTTTTGTTTGTGAAAGTAATTTTTTAAACATTTTATTGGTTGGTTCAAAAAATTTGGTGAAGATTGAAGAAGAAAAAAAAAAAAATACAATTTTATCAGTGTTCTTTTTTTTATTCAACAAATAATTTTATTCAAGATTTTTACATCTGACGCATGAAGAAGGACAATCTAATCCTAAATCTTCAATATCATCTTCTTTATCACCATATTTTTCAATTGCTGTTTTAAATGCAATTTCACCAATTTTATCTTCAACACCAGCTAAATGTACAGCTGAATGTGCATGTAAACATTTGATACTTGATTCCACACCAACACCTGTATTTCCAAATCTTTTTGGTTTTATTTTTTCCTCTTTTTCATCAAAATATTCAGGTTTTCTATTGCCTGAAATCCATTTAGTGAACTGTTCTTTTGAAATATATCCTGAATTTTGTAACCATTCTTTATAGTTATCGTTACTTTCTAAAATGTATTTTTTATAGTCTCCTTCTTCTTCATCTATTTTTTTTTGTAATTCTTGAGTTAATTTAGCTTCTTCTAATTTTGAAATTAATTCTCTATATCTTGGACAAGTTAACCAAACCATAGTTCCTGAAACAACGTCTTCTTTGTCGTTATTTTTTTGTTTTTTTGGTCTTGTATCAGAAAGAAATGTAACTGTTGGAAAACCCCATCGACCTTTAAAAAGATTTAATCATCAAATTTTCTTACCTTTTTTGAAAATTTAAATTTTTTTTTTTCGTTACATCTTGCTAAGACTTTTTCAGCTTCATTATATTGTCGAACACGTTGCATTTGAAATTTTAAAGTCTTTATATCCGTTTCTGATAAATCTGAGGATAATTTTCGTTTTATTGAAGTCATTGTGTTTTGTAACAATTTTTTTGTTCGACCAATCATCGAGCTTTCAATTCTAAAAAAGAACAATTTGAAAAAATCAGAATAAAATAATTTTTAAAAAGAAAATTTCTGAAAATCAGTCTGATTGGACAATTATTCAGTGACATCTTCAACATGTCAATGAACGTTAGTTTTTCAATTAAAAATAACATGATTTCTTGATGAATATAAATTCTGTGCTAATACTGAAAAAGATAAAAATATTATCAATCAGAAAGCATACAATTTTCTTCTTTTGAAAATATATTTGATTTATTTCCTGGCTATTATCTTTTTCCTGTAGAATTATGTCAAATGAAAGAAAATATTTTGGGTCAAGGGGCACTTTGGAATTTATTCTTTTTCAAAGAAACTTAATTTTATGAAAAACCAAGAATTTTGAAATTGATAAAAAATTAGAATTTAAACAGTTCATAGATTCCTTTGAATCCAAGAGACAATACTGAAGTTTTGATTGAAGATATTTTCAATTCAATATTTCAACATCAAAAATATCTTTAAATCTGAACGTTATCAGATCACATTTCAGTATCATCAATTTTGTTTGGTGAAGAAGTATTTTTGGAGATTCGAAAGAAAACTCCGAAAAAAAAATTACTAAAAAAGTAAAGTTATTTGAAATCAAAATTACTAAAAAAGTAGATTATGAATTCAATAAATTCAAATGGATTTTCAAATTTTTAATCACCAACAAAATCAACATGAAGTTCAGTTCAATTGTTTGTTTCACTTTGCTCTCACTCTTATTCATTCAAATTTCAGCTTTGAGATATGCTGGTGATGATTGGAATTCATATGGTGGTGGTGGTGGTTATGATTATGGAAAACAAAAATCATACGCTGATGATAATCTTTATAATGTCGCAACAGGTGCAAATAAAAAACAATCTGATTCAATTTCAAACTATCAAAATCTCTATACTGATAAAAATGCTCAAGAACAAGAATCAAATACAAACAAAAAATCATCAAATTTATATGAAGATGATAACTTTTCTGAAAGTTCAAAATTCAAAGATGATTTACTTAACAAAAGAAACACAAAAGCTAATGAAAGAGATGATTTAGATCAAAACTCAAATGCTTTGAAATTTGCTAAAAACAACAGAAATGCAAAAGATTCAGTCAACAAAGTTAGCTATAACAACGCTCAAGATGATCTTGATCAAACTTCATTGGATAAACTCAATCAAAATAATTTGAGAAAGAACAAAAATGCTAAATCACAAAGTTCATCATCTGCGTCACATGCAGAAGCTACAGATAATGTTATGAATAATGTTGGATTAGGATATTCAGGTGGATATGGTCATGAATCAAAAGGAGGTGCTCCTTCACATCAATCAAGAATGCAACATCAACAACAACATGATTTTTACAATGATGATTCTAATGCTTCAGATTCTGAATTAGAACAAGCAGATCTTAATAAAGTTGCTCAAGCTACACTCAAAAAACGTCAATCACTCATTAACTTTGACAAAGATGACAGATTGAATCTTTATAATGAAGATAATGTTGATTTTGCTAATAAGAATGATAACTTGAAACAAAGAAGAAACAAAGATTATGTTGACTCAACAGTTGAATCAAGAAACATTTACAAAGATAATGATGTTGATAAATCATCAACAAAGAAATCAAATCAAGATTTATTTGATCAATATGAAAGATCACAAAATCTTAGAGATATCAATAGTCAAAATTCAAATTATGCTCAAAATCATGGTTATGCTGAAGGTGATACAAGAGCTAAAAAAATCACAAGAGATCAAGGATCCGGATATGGATGGGATTATGGATATTAAACTCTTAAAATAAAAGTTTTGTTTAACAACAAACATTAATGTTTTTTTATTGTTGGTTTCATGGAATGTTTGTGATGATGTTTATGAAATCCATAAATCTTTGGTTTGCAAACTTTTCTTTTGGAGTATCCTCTTTCACCTCTTGGTCCTCTTTTACCTGTTTTTCCTCTTGGACCAGAATTTCCTTTTGGTCCTCTGTCACCTCTAGGTCCTCTTTTACCTCTTTTTCCTTTTGGTCCAGTTCTTCCACGTTTTCCTGGAAATCCTTTCAAACCTCTTGGTCCACGCTTTCCACGACATCCTTTTTTCCCTTGAGGACCTTTGAAAATTTGAAGCAATTTTTTGAAGGACATTCCTCTGAATTGAGAGAAATCTACTAAATCATCTTCATTGTATTTTTTCGAATAAGCAAAAGAAGAAATAAATAAACTGAAAATCAACGTTACAACTAAGAAATATTTCATTTGAAAATGAGATTTTCTCTAAATTGTTCAGAAATTTATAGACCTCAGAATCATTCCAAAATTAGTCAAAGGATTGGGTGAATTTTCTAAATTTGGATTTTAGGATAAAGATGATTTTTTTATTCATTCAATTCACTATCATCCATTTGACTTACTGGATTATATTCTCTACCATCTATTTGATTCATTTCTCTATCATACTTCTTGAAGAATGTATATTTGAAAGGTAATTTATCGTAAAAAAAGTATCCCCAAATCAAAACTTCAACAAGGATAATAATTAGAACAAGAGCTTCAACACTCACAAGTATAGCAACTTTATCCCATTTTACAAATTCTCCTTTTGTCTGAACCATCAAATCAAATGTTAAAACGTAATCATTTGTATTATGAACAACAATCAACATTTTAAGAGGAATTGATTTCTCAACTGGAATGTAATCACCTTGAATTCTGATATTTGGTTCTTCACTTGTATTTGTAAATTTAAAACCAAAATCTGTAAAAGTTCCGTATTTGTTGTTTGTTATTTTCTGAGCTATCTGTGATTTGATTGTTTCAATTTGTGGAGTTTGAGAATAGAATTCTACAAATACATAAGGACCTCCAACATGTGAAGTTCTTTTCAAAAGAATATTCAAATTCATATAATTAGCATCATAAGGTGGAAAATCAATCAAAAAAGTATTGAACCCTCTTCCTACTATTAAACCTTTAAAATCCATATTTGAATCAAATTTCAAAGGATCATATTTTCCATCTGCACAATCTGGACCTGAATATCCTTGATCACAAATACACATTTCAGCTTTTTTATTACAATATCCTGAAATTGTACAATTATTTGGACATGGAGGATCTTCACTGCAAATCATACAATACTCTTCATTTTTGATGAATTTGTTCATCATAATTTGTGTAACAGGACCCTGCGTTTGTGAAACTAAATGACCTGATTGATAAATAACCATTCTTGTTAAGTTTTTATAAGTGTTATAATTTCCATAAACATCATTGGCTGTTGAAAATAACTTTGGTTGATAACTGTTCATATAAAAAGAACCAGGCCATTGCAACTTTCTAATATATTCATTCATTCCTAGAAATCCTGATTTCAAGTCAAATTGACCAGTATATCTTTGAAATGTTAAAAAAAAAAAAAATAGTTACAATAGAACTTTCATGTTTGAAACTAAATCTGTGAATAAATTAGGTGGAAGTGGTTTATAAAATTCTTCCTCGAAAAGATTGAAAACAGTTGAATCACAATTATGATAAACAGATGATGAATCAATTGCCAAAGCTGTTTTCACATCAGTTCTCGTCAAATAATTAATTAATAGACTAATTTCATTTAAATCAGAAATATCTTTTCTTGAATCATAAGGCTTTTGAAAAATTTTGAGTTTTATTTTCAACTCTTACTGAAAGTCCTGTGTGTTGTACTAATTTTTCAGCAAACAAAGGAGAACAAGTGGACTTTTTTGCGTTGGCCCAATTTTGCTTGTCAAGGTCAGCAGCACATTTTTCATACATTTCATTTGATTCAACATGATCTCTGTAATTTGTTATACCCATATAGTAACCAAGGTCTGGATAAACTGAATGTTGAATTTTTGGGTCAAAATTTGCACTCTCTATCAGAGCTCCTTTTATGTTTAATTTCATTATATTTTGTTGTTTAATCTCTTGGTAAAGGTATGGTATCCATTTTGCTGCATATGATTCTCCAGCGAAATAAAAATCATTGGTTTGTTGTGTTGGAAATAAAATGAAAAATTGTTGTAAAGCAATGTGTAAATCTTTTGCTGATTCTTTTGATGAAGTTACTTTATCACCATTTGTCCAGCTGAATCCAGTGCCAATTGGTTGATCTATAAATAATAAATTAGCATTTTTGCTCCAAGTGAAAGGATTTGAAGCAATTGTTGTTTTCTCAAATCTTAAAGGACCATTTCCAAAGAATAAACCGATCATTGAAGAACAACCTGGACCACCTTTTTTTGTTTGAATTTATAGAAAAAAATTACCTTGAAGCCAAATTATCAATGGGTCTGTCGGTTTGGATTCACTTTTAATTTTTAGAAATTTAAATTTTAAAACCTTTCAAAAAACCAATAAAACATTTTTCCAGTTGAAATATTTCTTGCTACATCTAAATATCCAGTGTGTGAAGTTGGAAGTACTGCTCCAAAAAGTGGTAATGTAGTAACTTTATGTTTTGTAGAAGCTGATGAAGTCAGATAAATTAATACCAGAAATGATATTGAAAAAATTAATCTCATGGAGGGGTTTGCAGTTTTTTTTTTTTAAATTGAGGTGATTGGTGGGAAATAATAGACCAATGATTTAAAACTTATGAATTTGTCATCTGTTTTGGTTAGTGTGGTGATTTCAGCTCTCATTACTCTCCACTCCTATCTGAAAAAAAAGAGTTCTTTGAACTTGTCAGGTAAGAAGAAATTGTTTACTATTCTGACAACATTTACAGGAGCGATAGCAGCTTTTTTTGTTGGTTGTATTACATTTCATGGAGGACTTTACTTCACCACTATTTTATTAGTTTTCTTTTTTTCTTCCTCTCGCTTGACTAAATACAAATCGGAAATCAAAAAACAAAGAGAAGATGGTTATGAAGAGAATCAAGGAAGAAATTACATTCAAGTTTTAGCAAATGGAGGGTAAGAAATTTTCAAATTCACTCATTTATTCAGTTTACCAACTTTAATTTGCTTCATTTATCAATTTTTTTTTTATCATGAAACTTTTGAATTGGAAACAACAAATTTTTTAAAAAAGTTTTTACTAATATGCTATTTGGGAATATACTCATCAAACTGTGGTGATACTTGGTCAAGTGAAGTCGGAATTCTCAGTAAAAATAAGCCTTTTCATATTTTATATTGGAAAACAGTTCCATATGGTACAAATGGAGGTGTTTCGAAATTAGGATTACTTGCAAGTTTAGTCGCAGGAGTGTCTCTTGGTATTATCACCTCATTGGTCATGGTTTTTTCAAGAAGGATCCAAATTCAAAGTGTTTTATTGTTATTGGTGGTATGTTCATTTTCATCTGTTTTTGGTTCATTGTTGGACAGTGTTTTGGGAGGAATATTTGAATATAGTGGATATTGCAAAGAGAAAAAGAAAATTGTGAAGATTAAAACCTCAACTACAAAAGATATATCTGGATTTGATCTTCTTTCAGGTGATTCTATTAACTTTATTAGTGGTGGAATAACTGGAATAATTACGGGTATTGTCGCATGTTGGTTTTAAGAGTGATGATGATTTTATTCAAATTAGTCGAATTTTGTTTCCAAAAACGATTTTTGACAAATATTTGAAAGTGAATCATTTGTTTTTTTTTCATTTTCTACAAAAAATTTTTTTTTCTGACTTATTTTAGACCAAATACATTAACCAATAAAATTTTGATTTCCAAAATTAGCATAATTAAAGAACAACGAAAAAAAAACAATGCCAGGAAGTGATAGCCCAAAAATACAAAGGTTATGCAAGAAAGCCACTGATTTTTTTCTGTTGAATAAAGAAAAAACAAATAACGGAGACGAAAAAGCAAAGCACTTGTTAAAAGAAAAATTTGATGATTTATTGGATGAACTCAAAGAGATGAAATTAGGTGATGTAGGAATAGACGATATAGAACCATATCAGTCACATCATATTTTTATACCTATTTTTGAATCGGAGTTGTTCGTCATTTCAGTTTTTGTTTTACCAAAAGATTCAACTGGACTTCCTCTTCACAATCATCCAAATATGACTATTCTTTCGAAATTTTTATATGGAAAAGCACTTATAACAACAGCAGATTTTGTTGATTCAGGTTTGTGTTTTATTTTTTTTTTTAATTTTCTTTTTCAATTTAGAAATCAACAACGAAACTGGAACTCCTCTGGAAGCGAAAATAAATTATGAAGGAAAAACAAAAAAACATGCCATTGAAATTATAGGCTCAAGTTATCCAACAAACAATTTTGATAGAGGCAATTTGCACTCTATATCACCATCTGGAGGTCCTCTAGTTTTTGTTGATATTCAATCACCGCCACCACCAAAAGAAGGCTCACAAAACTGTAATGGTAAGTGTTATTTAAAAAAAAAAAAAAATTAATTTTTTTTAGGTTTCTATTTCGCTCATCAGAAACAAAACAACGGACTTTTAAAATTAAAAGTACTCCAGGATAATCAATTACCATTTTATTCAACTGATTATACAGGACCTCCGATCAAAACAAACTTTTGAAATGGAAAATAATGATTTTTAAATAAATTATTTATTTTGTAATTATTTTGATATTTTTATTTCACGATCCTGAACTTAATCTGATTATACCATTTTCAACGTTTAAAAAAGTTACCGTTGTTCTTTGACCTACCTACTGATTGGTCAATTCCCGCTATAAATAGCCACAACTTCAAAAATTTCTCCTCAGAAACAAACTTTGTAAGAGAAATAGAAAGAAAGTGTAAGAAAAAACAATGGATAACTCATCTGTTAGTAAATAGAAAAAGAAATTAGTAATGACCATAGTTCTACAAACAAAAGAAAAACGTAAAAAAAAAAACAATTAAAAACTGTGAAGGTTGGAAGGTCTATCATTCAAGAAACAAATCCCAGCAAAATCCATGCGGTCGTTATGGACATTCAACGATCACTTATAAAGACAAATTAATTCTTCACGCTGGTTTTAATGGTCACAAAAGATTAAATGACACTTATGGATGTGATTTAAATGATCCACGTATGGTTATTTTTTAAAATAATTTTAGAAAATCGACGTTGGGCATTAATCGAAACAAGAGGCAAAAAACCATCACCTAGAGATTGTCATTCTTCTATTTTATATGGTAATAAAATGATAGTATTCGGAGGAGGTGATGGTTTCTCTTGGTTAAATGACATCTTTGAGTATAATGTGGATACATCAGAATGGAAGGAAATTGAAGCAAAAGGATTTCTTCCTACCAAAAGAGCAGGACATTCAGCAGTACAGTACAAAGATACAATGATTATTTTTGGTGGTTGGAATGGAAACAATACACTGAACGATTGTTATGTCTTCAACTTTGGTTAGTTTTTTTTTTTTTTTAACACTTCTAGTTACAAATGAATGGAAAGATTTATGGTATTTTGGTGATATTCCTCAACCAAGAGATTCACATTCAGCAGTTATATTCAACAATAAAATGATTATTGCAGGTGGTGGTGATGGAAATAAAAGACTGAATGACGTCTATGAATTCAATTTAGATCTTCAGTCATGGAAAGTACTCAATTGTATAGGTGATGTAAATTGTTTACGTGCTGGACATAAAGCTGTTGTATATGATTCAAAAATGGTGATCTTTGGAGGAGGTGATGGTTTCAAATGGCATGATGATTTATATGAACTTGATTTAGCGGCTTATCAATGGTCAAAAATTATTGCAAAAGGAAGTAAGGCACCAGGTAGTTATGGTGTTTCTGCATCTTTGTACAAAAATCAAATGGTATTATTTGGAGGTGGTGATGGTGAAAGATGGTATGATTCAATTTATGAATATAAAATTGGTGATGAATCAATCATCAGAAATATGAAATCAAAAATGTTACAATCTGTTAAAAATGAAAATTTTGTTGATTTAATCATCAACACTACAACTGATTGAAATGAAACCTGGTTTTTTTTGAATGTTGTGATTATATAAATTTTATAAAACACTTTGAAAAAAAAAAATTAAAAAAAAAAATTAAAAACCCCAAAATTATTAAAAAAAAATAAAAATTATATATTCTTCAAAATTACTTCCAATCAATTTCATTGGACCGTTTTGGTTGTGGAGGAGAAAAGAAATTTGGGCTTGAAATGTTGAAGTTGGATAAAATTGAAAGTTTGTATAATGGAGATCCAAAAAGGCTTGGAAATATCTACGTAGTTGGAAAAGAACCGAATAATGTCTATTTAATTGCTAGAGACGATTTAGTAGCCGGAAAAACTTGCATTGAAGCAAAATGCTATGATGAAAGAAAAATATTATTTAAAAATGAGGCACGTATGAAAGTTGTATCAGCTTCTGTCAATTATCATCAAAATATTTTGGCTTTTACATCTGTCAGAGTAAATGAAAAAAACAAGTAATTAAACGAAAAAAAAAAAACTAAAAAAAACAAGAACAGAGAAGATTTATGTAAGTGGATAGTTGTTAATCTTTTTTTAGGAATCTTATTTAGTTGAAATTAATAGTGGAACAAAATATTTATTATATATTGAAGGAAGCAAACACTTTCAAAATATACAATTTTTGAACAACTCAAGAAAGAATTTATCATATATTTTGTTTTTAAGAGATCAAGAAAAAATAGAAATGTACTCCATTGGAATCGAAGAAAAAAACGGAAAAATATATCAACCAGAACTTCAAGGAACATTTATAAAACAACATGTATGGAGTAATTGGGATCCAGAAACATCTATATTATCCTATATTTCCAAAAAATCAAGTTTTTTTGTTTTGACTTCATGCTCTTTTCAAGATATTTCAAAACCTGCAATTTTATATGAACAAGAGTTGTATTTGAATATACCAAGTGAAATATCATATAGTAAATTACCATGGCTCAATGGTCATCGCTCACCAAATACTTCAATTCATTTTACTTTGATTCATTTTCAAAATAATATTTTGTTATGTCAACAAGTCATCAAAGAAGATAATGCAGAAGAAATTGAAATTATTATTTTTGCTTTACATTTGAAATTGAAGTTTTCTTTTGTTATACCAATTCACACAGATGAAAAATTTAGAGTTTTATTTGCTAATATGAATGAACTTTTGATGATTTATATTCCAGGTTATTACATGAAATTTATGGATTGTTCAAAATCAATTAATGATATTTTAACTTGGAAATTAGATGAAAAAAACACTTCAATTCCATTTTCAACAGATAATTTGAAATCATCACCTTCACTTTTATTCTTTCCAAAATTGCATACTCTTTTTGATATTCGAAAAGGATTGGTTTATCAATTTGATATTAATTTGGAAGAATTTTTCAAATGGTTTCAAAAAGAAGAATCAAATAAGAATTTGACACATGCTTTATATTTTGTAATTAATTTTATTAAAAAGAGTGAATCAATGGTTAAAGACATGTTGAAAGATTTAATCAAAAGAAATTTATTAACCAATGAAATCATCATTGAATATTTACTTGGTATGATTACCTTTTATTTTTTTAATTTTTTAGATATGACATTTATTCAATCCAAAGAGCATTTTGATGATGATTTTTTGAAATATATCCCAACTCGTTATTCAAATATGAAAGTACAAACAACTTCATTAGAAAATTCAATAAAATTCAAGACACCTTTGAAAATGAACCCTATAAAAATAATATCACCCTGTAAATTCCCTTTTATTGATTTGATAAGAGATACCATTGTTTATAATTATCAATTGAAATCACCAATTTTAAGAGAAGAAAAAAGATCATCAAGTTTTTTCAATTTCTTTACTCCCAATAAAAATGTTCAAATGGTCAAAATGTCAGATACAGAACTATTCCAAACAGTAACAAAAATACATAAAAAGTTAACTTTTTGAAAGGCTATTGAAGAGACTCTCATGAAAGATTTGAAAGATCAAAAAAATATCAAATTTTGTAATGAATATGCAAGAATAGTTGTAGAAGTAACTAATACACTTTTTGATTTCATTTGTGATAAAAATGAATCCTCAATTGATTATTATCATATTCTTGAAAATTTTTATTGTGCATTGGAAGAGACATCTTATCCACCACCTGAAGAATTTTTTGAACATTTTATATTAGTAGGATATAAAGTATTGAAACCAAATATCTTTATACAGTACATTGAAAGAAGTAAGAAATTAGATCAATATTCATCACATTCAAATAGATATTTTTAAAGTTACTGAATCATTGATTGAAGCAATTTTTAATGAGAATAAATTTGATTCACAAACTAAATTTTATGTCCTAAGAAGACTCTTTGTAAATTGTTTATTTTTTTAACTTTTTTATAGAGAGGTGAATATCATGATCGATTATCACAGGATTTACCAATATTAATTCAGTTTTATCATGCAAAGATATCATCCCTTTCACCACAAGAATTATTAATATCATATAATAATGAAGTAGAAAAGAATGCAGAAGTAAATGACAAATTTATTCCATTTGTTTATTTCAAATTATCAATACAACAAAGTCTGAATAAAAATCAGAAAATTGAAATTAAATTCATTCATGAAAATTTAAATGATTTTACTTATGATAAGAAATCAATTTGATATAAAATTTTTTTTGATTGCGGAGTTTTGATTTTTCTGGAATTGGTGATGGAGATTTCTATTATTAATTCACCAATTAGAAGGCTGTTTGAGAAATACAACATTCTATGCCTCTGCAGACTGGTGACGAAAAAAAAAACGACGAAAATGAGTTGGTTACAGTGCATATTGAAGAACCAACTGTTGGGCCTGAACCAACTCGTGAAAGACGACCAACTGTTAGAGATTCAGTTGCCATCGGTTTATATGATAAAAACAGAAGATATTCAATGAGAAGAAAGGTTGAAGAATTGAAATACAATGGAATGGACTATTACCAGGCAAAAGATTGTATTTCAATGTGGAAAGTGTATTTAGTAATCAACTGCTTTATTTATTGGTTTTTTACCTTGGCATTCATTCCAATGGTAATTTTTAATCAAATTTTTTAACATTTTTTTTCAGTTGGTTTTTTCTGCAATGTTTTATACTGACTCATTCAGCATAAAAAATTCGATAGTTGGAATTGTTATTGGATCCTTTTTGGCAGCACTGGCAATTATTTCAATAATAGCATCCTTGATATCTTTGTTTACATTCTTTAGTGGTTTTAGAAGGTGCTATTCTTTGACAAAAGCCAAAAGGTGGATGTTAGCTGAATTGAAACAAGTTGTGAAAGAATACAAAGCCCAAAGAAATGCAGAATAATCAATTAAATATTTATTTCTTCTAAATCTTGTAATTCCATGTGTCCATCTTGAAAATAATGTTTCTGCAAATAATTTTTCAAAATTCCAAAAGTTCCACAACAAACCCAAAAAAATGAAATTACAATAAAAATAAGGATTGAAATACAAATACAAATGATAATAATATATATAGGAATTGACAACTGTACAAATGAAAATCCAATTGATCTTGAAAATTTCATGACAAAACCAATGAAAAATTGAAAAAAGAAGATGGTCACAATTGGAGTCATAATGCTGCAAATGCATAAAAATAATATTCCAGGGAAATATTTCTTAATAGAAGCATGTTCTATAGCTATAATTTTTACAATTGAAGATAAGAACAATGAAATAGAACAGCAAAATGTTCCACATAAAATCATCAAAAAAATCAAACTTGGAGGAGCAACTACAATTGTCCAGTTGATATTTAATACTCCATCTAATTTCAAACAACCCAGTATCAAAATATACAAATATAATAATATTCCAGTGAAATAATGAAAAAAGTAAATTCCAGAAATTTCTTGGTGAGGAAAAAAATAAAGTGCATTTTCGTCTTCAATAAAATCAAAAGATGAATAATAATTTTGTTTCCAAAGGTACATCATTCTTATCAATTGATTAACAAAATCAAAGAATATCAAAATTAAAGTCAAGATCATTACAACGAACCATAATTTTTGCTTTTCAAAAAAGTAAATTTTGAACATGGACAATGAAATAGAAATAGGTAACCAGTGACAATAAATTGATGAAATTAAATCGGAAAATGAGTTTCCAAAACCAAAACGATAACCAAAAAATATTCTAAAAATAAATGGAAATCCATTTGAAAGTAACAAATCAATGATCGAGAATAAAAAACAACAACAAGAAACTACTGAACCAAAAATAACCAAAATTATCATAAAAAAGTTCCTATTCCAATGTTGATCCAAAACTAAAGGAAATAAAATAACAAATGAACAAATAAATAAAATGAAAAGTGTGATAACAACAATGGAGAGTATAAGTTTAATAAAACCACCAAAACTCCAAAAATAATTGAAATTTCTTTGTATAATCTCTTCTGCTTTTCCCTTTGAATAATAATTTACAAATTCATTTTTATAAATCACGTTTGAGTTCATGTCTTCAATTGGATCTATATACTCTGGTGGATTTCCAATAAATTCTCCATATTTAAAAAAAAATTCTTCTATTGGTTGTGAGAAAGTTGGTGTTTGAATTTTTTCACTCCAAAATAAATTATGTGAAGTAATCAAGTTTAATCTTTTGTTGGTTTCTGAAAGACTTAAGTTTGTATTGTGATCCAAATATTGTATGATGCAAAATAATTCATCATTACTCAAATCATCAAACTTTACTTCCATTGACCATTTGGAATTGAATTCATTGGACGAGAAATGTTCTAACAATAAATGGTCGTTTAAAACTGAATCGAATTGGAAGATTCAATTTTTTCATGTTTGTCCGGATTAAGACAATAGAAGCTTCTAATTCCCAACTATAAAACTCGTTGACCAATAGAAACCAGTCCTACACTTTTGGAACAAAATGACCAAGATTTACGTTTTACTCATTGCTCTGATATTCACCATTAGTGCTGTTTCATCAAAATTCACACCACCAGATGATTGTGTATTAAATGCAAACAAATACCGTCTTCCAAGATCAATCTTTCCAGCTGGATACGACATTGCTTTAAATCCAAGTTTAAAAACATTCGACTACACAGGAAAAACAAGCATTGGACTTCAAGTAACATCATATTTATTCATTTTTTTTCAAAGATTGCTCAAGAAACTTCATGTGTTGTAATTAACACAGAAGACTTAAAATTCAAAAAAGGTGACATTGAATTAAGATCACCTGAAGGAATATTTAAACCTGAAAAACTTCATGTATCAAAAGAAACATTACAAGCTATTATTGTATTCAAAAGAAAATTGAAAAAAGGTTTTCGTTATGTTATTTCAATCAACTTCAAAGCTGATATCAGAACTGACCTTCGTGGATTTTACAAATCAAGTTATAATGATAGAGGAACAACAAAATATTTAGCTGTCACTCAATTTGAAGCTTTATCAGCTAGAACAGCATTTCCATGTTTTGATGAACCATTATTCAGATCTACTTTTAAAATGAAAATTGAAATTAACAATGATGAACCAAAAATTATGGCTTTATCAAATATGCCAACTAGAAGTGTCAAAACTATTGGAACTAAAAAAGTTTATGATTTTAAAGTTTCACCAAATATGTCTTCATACCTTGTTGCTTTTGCTATTGGTGAATTTGAACATATTGAAAAAAGAGGACCTTTTCAAACTAACTTTAGAGTTTTTACAACTGCTGGTTTTAAAGAAGAAGGTAAATTCGCTCTTGATGTAGCTATCAATTGTACAAGATGGTTCAATGAATTTTTCCAAATTCCATATCATTTACCAAAATTTGATCAAATTGCTATTCCAGATTTCAGAGCTGGAGCTATGGAAAATTGGGGTTTAGTTACTTATAGAGTTGCTCTTCTTCTT
>JABLTG010000067.1:0-96485 GCA_016618085.1 Neovahlkampfia damariscottae
CAATTTATTTGAACGATGTATAGAGGTTAGTTTTAAATATTTGTCGTGTTCGGCTGCGATTGGTGGTTGAACTTGTATTGGAATTTTTATAGTCTTCCAGTTCCAAAATTTACTCTTAGCAAACAAGTCTAACCCGTCTACTACTATTAACAAAAACATTAGGAGCAACATTCGTTGTAACTGATGATGTTTTAAAAAATTCAAAAAAACAATTCAAAAATAGACCAATAGGTAAATATTTATTAAAAGGAAAAGAGATTCCAATGTCATTATTTCAAATGTTGAATGACAATTCAGATGAAAATATCATTGAATTTACAAAAGGAATTCAATGTTTCGAATCAAAGAAATTTCAAGAAGCAATTTCAATATTTTCATCATTAAATGATAAAACTTCAAAATATCTTGAAAATGTAGTTAAAAATTATAAATATTATTCATTTGATGATGATTGGTCAGGGGAAATAAAAATTGATAAAGATGGAAATTTAGTAGATTTGGATAATGGTTTAGTTTTTGATAAAGAAATTGATTTAATGTCAATGGAAGAAGAATTAGATATTTTAAAAGATCTAAAAGGTGAAGAGCTGAGAGATGTTCTAAAAGCATGGTCAAAAGAATATCCAGAAAAAGTTGCTTCAATCATTAAAATGAAAGATAGATTATCAATGAAAATGGAAATGCAAATAAATGATGAAATTGTTGTTTAAAAATTTTTTATAAATATTTGAGTTGAACATTTTGAAATTCTGAATTCTTTTCATATTTTGCGAAAATATCAGTTAAACAAAATCTTGACCATGTGTCTGCAATATTAATTCTTACAGCTTTCATGATCAATGAAAAAGTTTCAGAATCAAATTTACAAGATTCATCATTAATTTGATGATATAATTCAGCACATGTTTTTGAATCAATATTAATTTCTGCAGGTGAATTTTGTCCATTGAGATAAATATAATAAATATTAAAAGCTAGATCTGCTTTTTTATCTTTTGTTGCTCTATTGAATTTTTGGATATCTCTGTAACACAAAACATTTTCTTGAGACCATTCTGATTGTGCGAATTCTAAGAAAATATCAAAAAATTGTTCATCAACTAGGTGTCTATCTAATGCATCCAATGTAACGATTGGTCTATTTCTGTTGAAAAATGATTTGATCGTTTTGAATAAAAGCACCAAAATGGTAACTATTAAAGGTAACAAAGCTTGACAAAAAGCAAAACAATAAGTAACAAAACTTCTTCCAATAGTTGAAAAGAATTTTCCAAAATAGAAATAAAAAGCATTTTCAGTTCCAAAAATCAAGACATTAAAATTAATCATTTCAAATAAAAAGTACAAAATAAAAATTGAAAAAGCTACAATTTGTTCCAATCTAAAGAAATATGGATCACTTGTGAAGTAAAAATCAGTTGTTTGAAGTTTCAAAAGTTTGATCCAAGCATTTTTTTTATACGTTTTTCTTTTGACATCCCTAATGTATCTGATGATATTTGAAATGACATCAAATACTCCAATGGTAAACAAAACAATTCCAAAAGCAATATTCACAATCAAATGAAGTGCATAAATTGTGAATGATTTACCAGTTGAACAAGTCAAATGAGAAGGAATAATAGCAATAATTGCAAAATCTATTATAGTAGAAGTGATCCAAAATATTGCAACAATTGAAAATGATACAACAGGAGATGCAATATATTTCAAAATAATGATAAATTTGAAGTATAAAGATTTTCTATTTCCATCATTAGATATAATTGATTTTTCTTTGTTTAAATTGATTAAAAGGACATATCTTAAATAATTCAAAGGCATAATTAAAAATATGACTGATAAGAAATTCTCATATAAAAATATTTGTAAAAAGCATCCATATTTTGATCTCCATTCTAATGAGAAAAAGTAATGTTGAATAGCTGAGAATGTAGCTCCGTATTGTGATAGAATTGCAAGATAAGGAATCAATGCTCTTGATTTTAATGGTTGATAATTTCTAAAACATAAAACAATCAATAAAATAATGATATAAACACCCATTTCAATAATCCAAAGATCTTGTGAAGTATCTGAAATTCTATTTGAAAATCCTGAAAGTACAAAAGTATCACAGATTGATTTTGACCTTGAAATATTGAAATATCTATTGGTGATTGTATCATGTTTGGTGAATGTTAAGTTATCATTTGGAGGTGTTTTTCCACAAACGATTGAAATATAATCAAAATTCTTGATCAATTCATCATCAACTCTCACAGTGTATCTTTGTTTATTGATGAAATTACCTTCTGGAAAATTCAAATCTTTTGGTAATAATAATCCAATAGAAGGTGTTTTTAAAACTTCTAAAGAACGATGATTTTTAATTTCTCCAATTTTCAATTCTTCTCCATTTTTCAAATAATAAGAAAATGAAAGAAACATAGAATAATCAATACCATCTTTAGTATGCAATCCAAAACCTGCCCAACCAGATTTGGAACAAATACTTGGTTCAATTACAAATGTATTTTCGGTATGATAATATCTAATATATTCATTCTCAAAAACAGCACATTGAACATCACCAATAAATGGTGTTGTTTTGTTTTGTTCACACATTGTTCCTTTGAAACCTTCTTTACACATACATCTATCTGGGCCTGCACATACTCCATTTTTGGAGCATACTTCCGGATTTGAAGAATTGAATCCGAAACAAACTGGTGATTCACATTCAAATCCAATGTATCCAGTGAGACAGGTACAGTTATTTGGTTTCAAACATGAACCTTTTGATGAGCAAACTCTAGAGTCTGTATTTGAAAATTCAAAGCAATTATATGATTCACATTGAGTACTGTAGTAGTTTGTGTTGCATGTGCAATTATTGTTTGAAGAGCAAATACCATTTGAAGAACAAGCGTTTGTATCATTTGCATTTAATCCAAAACATTTCACAGAATCCAAAAACTGACATTGATTTCCATTAAATCCAGGATTACATGAACAACTGTCTTGGGAAATACATTCACCTTTTCCAGAACAAGCATTGATTTGATCGGGAGTTAAACCAAAACATTTGAATGTTGGTGATGCAATTGGTGAAACTGATGGTGAAGTGATTGGTGAAACTGATGGTGATGGTTGTGGTGGAGCAACTTCGCATTGAATTCCGGTGTAACCATTCATACAAGTACAGTTATTAAATGAAGTACAATTTCCATGAGAAGAGCAAACATTTGGATCTGTTGAATTGACTTCAAAGCAAGTAAATGATTCACATTGAGCACCATTATAATTCAGGTCACATTGACAAAAATTTGAAGATGTACAATTTCCATTTCCAGAGCAAACCATTGATTCAGTTCTATTGATTCCAAAGCATTGAAAAACTGAGCAATCCACTCCTGAGTAACCACTTTGACATCCAGCAACTGAAAATACTGCAAAATATCTGTTTGAAATCACATCAACAAAACGAAGTTCAGGTTTGATTTGTATTGGTATTGTATGGAATGGTTCATCATATCCAGTGAATTGTCCAACAGAATTTGATCCAAATGCATATAAACTTTGATTTTGTGTGATGACATAAGATGCTGACGCACCAGCTGATATCTTTGAAGCAATTAAATTTGGTACTACATTTGGGAGATTAGTTGATGTATTTCCAAAGTTGTTTCCAAGTTGACCATATATATTACGTCCAAATGAATAAACATATCCATTTGAAGTCAATAATAAAGTGAAACTAAATCCAGCTGAAATTTGAATAACATTTTGAACAGATGAAATATGAACAGGAATAGAAGAAAATGTGCTGTTGGTTGGACCAATTCCCAATTGACCAAAATCATTTTTTCCGAAAGCATAAACTGATCCACTATCAGTCAAAACAAATGAACTGGCTGAACCGACTGAGATTTGAGTAACATTTGAAACCAAAGAAACAAGCACAGGAGATAGTCTTGATGTAGTTGTCCCATCACCAAGCTCTCCTCTTGTATTTTTACCAAAACCAAAGACACTTCCATTTTTACTCAAAACAATAGAGTGATCATCAACTGAGGCACTGATGATTCCATCAAGAGTTGGAATTAATGTTGGTGACAATCTGTTAAATCCTGTCCCATCTCCAAGTTGACCGAGATTATTTGCTCCAAAACCATATACTTTACCAGTTTTTGTCAACAATAAAGTGTGAATATTGCTGCTACTGGCTTGAACTACATCTTTTGTTGAAACACGTGTTTTGGTGGTTTTGGTTGTGGTTGTTCCATCACCTAGTTGCCCAAAATTATTTTTTCCAATTGTATCAACTGTATTATCATGATTTATAACAACAGAATGAGTGGAACCACTGATGATTCTGGCATCTGCAACGCTCATTTTTGAAAAACTAAGATAATCTGTCATCAATGAAGAAGAGCCACCACAGATGTAAAATTCACCATTTTTCATCATCATAGTGCTATATCCCTTTTGAACCAATTTTGTTACATCAGAAATGTTCTTCACATGGGTTGGTACGTTGACACTATTAAAATCACCTAAACATAATTCACCAGCTGCATTGTCTCCAAAAGTGAAAATTGAACTAGATCCATTCATAACAACAGAATGCTTTTCTCCTGCAGATATTTCAACAATATTTGTCAACTGAGAAGCCAGTACAGGAGTATTTATGATAAAAATATAAGTTCCAATACCAAGTTGACCATCATAATTCAATCCGAATGAATACACCATTCCTGAATTTGTCAACAGCAATGAATGAGAATGACCTGCTGATACTTTTTTGATATTCATGACATTTGGTATTTTTGTTGGAATGAATGCATTGCTGTTGTTTCCAAGTCCCAATTGACCAAATAAATTATATCCAAAAGAATAAACAGTTGAATCACTTTTCAAAAGTATTGAATGAGATCTACCTGCTGATATTTCAATGATATTTTGAACTGTTGTAATTAAAGTTGGTGTATTTCTTTGAATTGTTGTTCCATCTCCTAATTGTCCATAGGTATTTGATCCAAATGAATAAACATTTCCATCATTTTTCAAAACTAAAGAAAATGTGCCTCCTGCAGAAATTTTAACAATACTATTGATATTTTGAATTTGAATTAGAACAAATGTTGAATTTGTTGTTCCGTCTCCCAATTCACCATTTTCATTGTTTCCAAATGAAAATAACATTCCATCATTTCTTAATAACAAAGCGTGAGCAAAACCAACAGAAATATCAGTTGCATTGAAAAATGAAGAAATTAATGTTGGTGTTTTATACAGACGAGATTCTGAAATAGGATCACATTGTAAGAATCCTAAAACATAAATTTCCAAATTTTCAGAGATGGACAACATGAAATTTTCAGTTAGTGATGCATCTCTCATGTTTGAAAATCCAGGTATTTTCTGAGGTACAGATGGATTTTGTGAACCATCTTCAGTTATTATTGAATATCTATTTGATCCAGAGGCATAGAAAGTGAAACTACAATCCTTTCCAGATAAATTTCCATTACAAGTACAATTATTAGGTGATAAACAAACGCCATTTCCAGAGCAAACAATTGAATCAGTTGAATTGATTCCAAAACATTGAAATGATTCACATTGATTTCCTGAGTAATTTGGTTTGCATGAGCAAGTATTATGCCCAGAACAATTTCCATTTCCAGAACAAACTTTGGAATCAGTTGAGTTCATTCCAAAGCATTGAAATGTCTCACATTGGCTTCCATTGTAATTATTGAGACATGTGCAATTGTCTGGTGATATACATGAACCATGTCCAGAACAAACATTTGAATCGGTTGAATTAACCCCAAAGCATTGATAAATTTCACATTCATCTCCAAAATGTCCATAATTGCATGTACAATTATTTATTCCATTACAAACACCATTTCCTGTGCAAGCAGTTGAATCTGTCGAATTTTTTCCAAAGCATTCAACTACTTCACAATTAGCTCCTGAATAACCAGCTTTGCAACCCGCTGCTTCAAAAATAGAAAATCTTGTATTAGCAACAGATATATCTGAAAAATTAATATTACTTTTAATTAAGATTGGTGATGAATAAGATAGATCGCTAAATCCACTAAATTGAGCTTGGCCATTCAAACCAAAAGCATATAAACTTCCTTCATTGTTAATTGCATACGCCAAGTAACTTCCAGCGAAAATTTTGATAATATTTGACAATTGAACAGCTGTAGGTGTTAATATCAACTGACCTTGGAAACCTAACCCTAAACGACCATAATCATTTTGACCAAAGGAAAGTATAGTTCCATTCACATGTAAAAGATACGAAGATTGACGAACTGATTGAACAAAAGTGATATTTGATACTGAATTGATCAAAATAGGAGTAGCAACACCACCTACACCTTTAGTTCCATTTCCAAGTTCACCATTTGAATTACTTCCGAATGCATAAACTAATCCTGTGTCTAATAACACCAAGGAATGAGTTGAAGATGTAGAAATTTGAGTAATATTTGAAACTAAAGTGGCATTTGGTGATGTTGTTTTTCCCAAAATGCCAGTTCCAATTTCTCCTTTATTATTTGCTCCAAAACCAAAAACAAGTCCATCACTACGTAAAACTAATGAATGAGATGTTCCGGTGGAGATTTGAGTTATATTTTGCAATGATGAAATTAAAACAGGTGATAAACGAGTTTCACCTGTGCCATCTCCCAATTGACCATCAACTCCACGTCCAAAAGAGTAAACATCTCCGGATTGTGTTAACACTAAGGAAAATCTATCACCACTGGAGACATATTTTGCTAATGGAACAGAAACAATCTTTCTCTTAGCGCTAGATTTAGTTGTTCCATCTCCTAATTGCCCAAGTTGATTGTTACCAATTGAGTACACATCGCCATCAGCGTTAATTCCAAGTAAATGTTCATCAGTGGCTGATCTACGAGAGGCAGCTATTTTTGACAAAGAAAAATATCCTGAAGAGAAAAAGTGATCAGAAATACCACAAACATAAGCATTTTTGTCAGAATCTATCATGAATGTAATACCATTTGAATATATTTTTGTAATATTGACTGTGTTATTTACTAAGACAGGAGTTGAATAAATCCCATCAAAAGAACCAAGGCATAAAACCCCTTTATTGTTGCTCCCAAAAACAAATAGATTTCCAGAACTATTGACAGCAAGAGAATATTCAGTTCCAGCAGAAATTTGAACAATATTTTTCAAAGAGCTAATAAGTGTTGGTTCATTCTTTGATACCACAGAACTATTTCCGAGTTGACCAGCATCATTGTTTCCACAAGCATAGACAGTACCATTTTGAAGAAACAATGAATGTACTAATCCAACAGCGATATCAGTAACATTTTGAATGGAAGTGATTTTTGTTGGTGCTATAATGTAAGATGTTGCACTTCCCAACCCTAATTCACCATCAGCATTCTTACCCCAAGAATAAACCATAGAATCACTTGTCAAAGCCAAGCAGTGAGAGCGTGCTGTAACGATTTTAGTCACATTTTTAAGATTTGGTATTTGTGTAGGTACTGTCAGTTGAGCACCGGTAGTTGCATTTCCAAGTTGATTGTCAAAATTAGTTCCAAAAGCAAACACAGTCCCATCATTTTTTAATGCCATTGAATAAAATTTACCAGCAGATACTTGAGTGATATTTGAGAGAGCTGGAATGAGAGTTGGAATTGCAGTATCTATTTGATTTCCTAAACCAAGTTGTCCATAAAGATTATATCCCATTGAATACACATATCCATCATTCTTTAAAATTAATGTATGATATTCTCCAACTGCAACCTGTTTCACATTATCCATCAACAATGTTGGTTTTGTCAAATACCCAGTAGAGAGACCAAGTTCACCATATTGACTTGTTCCCATCGCATATAAATCATCAGTGTAGGTGACAAAAACTTGAAAAAAACTTCCGATAGCAATTTGTTTTAAGTTTGAAATAACAGGTATTTTAGATGGAAGTGCTGGATCATAAGATCCGTCTTCGGATAACATTGAATAAAAATTGTAACCAACACCATAGTAGGATGTCTTACATTCTTTTCCAGAATGCTTTTCAGAGCAAGTACAATTGTCAATGGAACTACAAACACCATTTCCAGAACAAACTTTTGGATCATTTGAAATAACACCAAAACAACTATGTAAGTGACATTTTTCTCCAAAATAACCAGCACTACATGAACATATATTTGGTTGATTACAAGTTCCATGACCTGAACAAACATTTGGATCTGTTGAATTAACTCCAAAACAGGTTACGAATTCACATTCATTTCCAGAATATCCATTATTACAAATCACTATTTCTGGAGATATTCTAATTGATTTGTCACCTAAACCTAATTCACCATTCTAATATCATGAGAAAATTTTTTTTTTCACTTACAGAATTCTTTCCAAAAACTAATAGTTTTGATTTTGTTAAAATAGCTGATGTGAATGGTCCAGAAGCAAGATTAATGATATTGGAGTATTTTCCAATTAAAGTTGGACTACCTTGATCTGTGAATCCACCAAGACCTAATTGACCTTCTGAAGCTCTTCCAAATGAATAAACACTTGAAACAGAATCTTGTTGATTTGAAGTAACAAACAATGCATGTTCGTAGCCACTAGAAACTGATGTAACATTTTCAAATACTGGTGTGGTAAAACCTAACGTTCTATTCAATGGTAAAATGGATCCTGTTCCTAAAGCACCTCTTTGTGATTCTCCACAAGTTTGAAGAAGAGAATTATTGGTTAATAAATAACTTGAGTATAAAAATCCACATGAAATAGAACTATAAGTTTGTGTACTTAATTTTTTAGGTATCAAAGCATCAACTGTTGATTGTCCATCACAAAGTCTTTTAAAATAAGTTCAAAAAAAAAAAAAACATACTGAAAATTTTTGGAACTTCCAAAAACGTAAACTTCTTGTGAGCTGGTCAAAATTTTTCCATGGCGATGACCGTCACAAATTTCTATAGCGTTAGTGATGCCTATCATTTCAGGATATAAAATTGATGTTCTAAAATCATTTAAACCCATTGAGTTGTTCTGAAAAACGTCAAAAAAAAAAAAAAAATTGTTTACGAAATTTCTTCCAAAAGCAAAGACAGTTCCATTTGAAAGTAAAAAATGTGAGTTGTCCACTCCACCAGTAACTTGTATTACATTTGTAAAGCCAGTAATTTTTGTTGGTAAAAATCTATTTTGAGTATCTCCTAAACCAAGTTGTCCAAACTATCAAAAAGATGTCAAATTTAACTTATAATTAGTTACATCATTTTTACCGCAACCATAAATTGAACCTTCTTTTATGAAGAGAGTATGGTTGTATGAAAACATTTTAGTTACATTTGAAATAGTAGTGAGGTTCGTCGGAACCAAAATATCTTCAGTGAACATTTCACCTATTCCAAGTTTACCATTCTGAAACATTTAATATTTTTTTTATAAATTACTTGGTTTGAACCAGAAACGTAAATGATACCTGTTGAAGTGAACAAGAACATTGTTTCTGAGCCTAAATAAACTGATGTTATACTTGAGTTCAATGATTCAATTGAGAATACGATTTGAACAAAAAATAGCAAAAGAAGCAGTTTCTTCATTTGTGGTAAACTCAACTTAATTTAGCCAATCAAAGGAGCTATATACATCAAGCAATGAATTTTTTTAAAAAAGTTTTTGATTCAATTGTTTTTGTTTTATTTTAAATATGATACTAGAATTTATTCGATGACAATAATACAAAATTTGAGAGCGAATGTCAACTTGTCAAGTGTGACCCTAATTGTTATTAAAGATTTTTTGGGAAATGATTTAGGACAATAATTTATAAATATTCATTAGCTCTTTTAAATATATATGATTTATTTATTGAATTGCACAATTTTTATCTTTTGTTTTTGACTTTTCAAATATTTTTGGGTTTCCAACTGCAAAATCACTGATAAATATTTCACAGTTTGTAGTTCCGGTGATCAACAATTCATCATCTGAATGTAAACTTAAAATCTTTTTTTGTTCTAGTCTTTGAATAGTTTCAAATTTATCCAAAACACATTTTGTATTGTTTAAAACTGAGTTAAGTTTTAATATTTCATTTTGTCTCGTAAAAATAGATAATTCATTCCTAGAACCACAAACAGTTCGAGTTGAATTCACAGACAAACCACGAACTGGCAATGCTTCTTTTTGAAATGGATTATGTGAATCTATCAATTTTCCAAACATTCTCATGTCATATAATGATACCAAAGAGTAACCGCCAACAGTTAATGTATTTGTATTGAAAAGATTAATTTCAAAATTTTGAGTTTCATTTTGAATTTTTCCTTGAGATTTCTCAGCTCTTCTATCCCATAATATACATGTTGAATCATAAGAAGCACTAATAATAATATCACTGGATGGACCATCTTCATTTGTAGCAAAATCATAAACTGGTCCTTTATGCTCGTCATAGGATATAAGTAGTTTATGAGTATGAATATCGAACAATTTCATAGTTCTATCATCACTCCCTGATATTATTGTTGTTGACTAGAAATTAATATTAGTATATTTATTGAGTTTCATTACGTCTAACATGTCTATATTCCAAATACCTCTTGTTTGTTGTGAATCAAATGCATCAATTAATTCTCCAGTTTCCATATCAAACATTGTGATGATTTTCCCATTTCCAGCTGAAATTAAATGAGATCCCATTCTTCTTTGATTGAAATTTAAACAATAAACAACATCAATGACTTCTTTTTCTGTGGATTTTAATGATAAATGTTTTGTAATTTTTTTGTCATTCATTTTCATCAATGAAACTTCACCATTGGCCAAACCAGCAGCAAGAATACCACTTCCATCTTTTAAAACGTTTTTTTGTTTAAATTTCAATAAAGTCACACCCGAATCCATATTAATCATGTCTAGAATTTTGATTAGGATTATTTTTGAGAATACCAATTTTTGGTTCATGAAAAAACCAATTTCTATCCAATCTGTGTTTTTTGAAGTAATTTTCTTTACCATTACCTGCTGGTATATCAACAGCATGATTTATTTTGTACATTTGATTCCACAGAAAATTGGAGTTTGAAGCATCATAAAATTCCGAACAAACCAATGATAATGACAAAACATCTTTGTATTCTAAGAAAGTATAAACATGTACTAATTCATCTGTTGACAAAAAACAATTTGATTTTTTTATGAATTCATTTGAATCATCAACATTTGTTTCAAGTTCCATTTTTCCTCTATCAAAAAATTAGAAATTAAAAATATGATAACCCGAATAAATAAATGTTAGAATCTTCAATAACTGCTGATGTGTGAATCAAACCTGGAATCAAATCAATTGAATCTTCATTATCAAAATTTGTGAAAATTGATTGAAAATCAACAGAACGGAAATGTTGTCCATTAAATAATAAAACCTCATGAGGTAATTCTTTGTCACTCAAACCTCCAAATATTATAAGTTCTTCTTTTTGTGCTGTAAGTGATAGATGACCACATCTTGGTGAAATCATTTCTTTGAGTTTAATTTCTTTCCAAGTTTTTGATTTTAAATCAAATTCCCATAAATCATTGAATATTTTTAGTTGATCAGTTCCTCCAAATACATACCTTTTTAGTTTAGAAAAATCAAAAGTTACATTTTGTCATTCAAAATCTATTCAGAAATAAGTTGAAAAATGTAATAATTTTACCGAAGAAGAATGAAAAGATCGAGGTTGTAAATCTTTTTTCTTGCTTTGGTATATTTTCCATTGCTTTTTTTCTTTTAATTATTTTAGAAATATTGTTTTATAACTAACTGAGATCATATTCATCTACAGAATTTGTTGATCCATAAATATACAATTTGTCTTTATAAATATGTGAAGTATGTCCATGTCTCTCCTTTATCAATTCTGAATTCATACACACAAGTTGTTTCCAATTGAAATTTTCTTGAAGATTAGAAAAAAATAAATTACCCAAATCTAAAACATAGAAATCATTTAACAAGCTTTCAAAACCATTCTTTTTTCCTCCAAAAATATATAATTTTCCGTTATAAAATGAACCTGAATGGAAATGTCGTTCTTGAGGTCTTTCTCCTTTAAATAGAACTTTACACCATTTTTTGTTTTCTTTATGTTAAAGTATGAATTCTTACTGATATGAAAAAGTAGTATTTCTTCGGTAAAGTGAATGGAATATTTTTTTGTTTCTGAATTTAAGATTCCTCCATAAATCAGAAGAAAATCTTCGTTTTTCAATGTTACTCTAGTCATGGTATGCGCATATCTATCAATTGAATGGATTTCTTCATGGTCTGTTTGATTCAAATTTCTCAGGAAATATAATGTGCTCATTGACGAACAACAGAAAAAGTTCTATCCAATAGATTTGTTCGGTCAATTTAAAATTAATTTTTAGACCACTTTAGACAGAAGTCTTTTGAAAGTTTTATTCCGAAAATACAACAATATCATATTAATAATAAAGCAAGACTTAAACACAGAGAACTCTGATTTTTATCAATTTTGAACAATTCCATGATAATTGATGGAAAAAATACTGCTTGATGAGATCTTTAAGTTTTAGATTCAAATCAATTCTGAAGGAACAAATTTAACTGTTTTTTTGTCCAATCAAGTTCTTGAATTGCAATGTGGGTTTATTTTGGTTAAACCACTAGGGCAAATTGTTCAACCAAAATACCCTCTTCAATTCAGTTGAAGTAAATAAAATAATATTTATTTCTCTTCTTCAGGCATTGGTGACTTCACATCTGCTGAATTTGTTTCTGATGGAAAAGGTGAATTGTTACCTGAAGACGACAAATTATCTTCAATTTGTACAACATCAGCATTAGTTTCAATCATTCTACCAAATAATCCAGCATCTTCATTTGTAGTCTTCTTTTCTGTAGTTTTGACATTTGGAGCAGAAGTTGCATTTGAAATATTAATCAATTTGCTGAGAGTTGGTGATGATTCTTGACTTGTTGGGGAAAGAAGATTTTCTTTTGAATTCAAATTTGGCGATGAAGTATCTGAACTGAATGATTCTGAAAGAACTTGATCATAATCATTTTTACCTGTTCCTGGTTTTTTTTCATTTTTAAGTTTCTTTACACTTCCAACTCTTTTTAATCTTTTAATTTTATCAATTTGATTCATTGTTTCTAAATCAAACATATCATCATTTGAAAGTTTTCTATCATCAACAAAATCGAAAGATGATTTTTTATCATCATCAAAGATTGATTTTGTTAATGTCATTGTTCTCAATGATGGATTTCTCATTTTGGATCCAGGTCCAGGTGATTGAGGTCCTAATGATAATTTTCTGAAGGATTGTGAAAAGTTTTTGATAGAAGCTCTTCTTGTTCTTGGAGTCTCATTTCCATCTGATTGATCATCTTTGATATAGAATGAATCTTTCATTTCTTTCATAATTTGAACTGTTGTAACCACACCAGCTTTTGCTTTATCTTTTTTCCTCTTTAATAATTTCATTTTTTTGTTAAATCTTCTCACAGAAAATAAATTTTCAAAAATTAAATTCATTGAAGATGTTTTATCTTCTTCAGAAGATGATTCTTTTGTAAAATTAAAATTGAATTTATAATCATTTTTTGGTGTTGATTCTTTCATTATTTGTTCTTCAATTGCTTGTTCTTTATTAAAATGGAATGAATGTTTCTTTATATATTTTTCATATTTTTCAACTTCTTTTTCAAATTTCTTTTTTTTTTTTCTTTTATTTTCTTTTTTTCTTCTAACAAAAACATCATAACAAAACATGATAACAACTAATACATTACTTGCAATAATGATAATCATTGTAATGGTGACCAAAATATATTTTAAGAAAACTGGAAAAACTCTGCCTGGAAGTGCATCAACATAAAATAATAATCCAGAAAATAAAGTCAATAAAGTTGCCATTAAAACACAATATTCCATTAAATTATGGAATTTTCTTTTATAAGGAACAAAATGAAAATGTGATAATAAACCAATGAAAATAACTAAAATACCAAATGTCATTAATGTCATTGCAGTGAAGAATACTTGTAAAACTGAAAATGTTGTCTTTCTAACTGAATCAAATAAATCCCAATAAAAAAACTTTCTTTTAAATTTGGTCAATGAGAATTCATTAATTTCTTTAAAGAATTTTTTCTCTTTCCATTTTTTATATCTTAAAATCAAAATTGCAAAATAAACAATTGATCCTCCACCAAATAAAATTAATGAAATAATTGATAAAGGCATGAAAACAAACCAAATTCCTTCAAAACTTTAAAAAAATGTCAATATTTCATTTAAACTTACCAGAATAAATCTGTTGATTTCTTTAAAGTGTATTTACCATTTGGTTGAATTTCACATCCAAAAGGTTCAAATGCAGTAGTCATAATTCTCAAAAAGAAAAATGAAATGAATGATAAATATGCACCTAAAAATAATGTAAATAGTTTTCTAAAATCTTCTTTTGTGGATTTTTCTTTAAATGTCCATATGACTGAATTTCTGGCATATGTCAAACCATTTGATATTGTTAATTTTAGTTTTTTCAATAATCTCTTTTTCCAGTCTTCTTCTTCTTCTTCTTCATCAGAATCTATTTCAATTGGAGTTTTGTAACGTATTCTTAATTTCTTAATGACTCTTCCACCAATACAACCTGCTAAAAAGGATCTAACAATCATAACAATATAGAGAAATATGAAACATGCTAAAAATGCAAATGGAAGTGATACTTGCATTAAATATATGTGTATGTATCTTAACTGAGGTAATATACATTCAGGTTCTAAGAAATCAAACTTTAAAAAAGTTAATTGAAAAAAACATCAAAAATTACGTTGAAATTAGTTGTTGAAGCAGCAGATAATGTTTTATCAACAACCCAAGGCCATTCAATATCTAATGTCGCAAAAACAGCAATAATTTGCCAAAAACCAAATGTTATTGAAATTGAAATTAAATGTGAAATCTTAATGGAAGTGATCAAAATGAATAATCCAGAGATGATTAAAATTCCAACTAAAACTAGAACAACAAGTGCTAATTTTAGAATGGAATATTCTTGACATGGATAACAATACAATTTCTATTTTGAAAATTAAAATGCATTAATTCTTACTGATTTATAATAGCCACTATTACAAAAACCACAACGAGCTCCATCATATCCATTTGTACAATTTTCTGCCAATCCACCAGGACAAGCGATTGATGGTGAACATGCATAAAAGGTAGTGATATCAGAGTTGGTATACCAATATCCTTTTTGAGCAATTGGTAGTGACAAATTCTTTTGTGAACAAATAGCTCCTTTTGGGCATGGTAAACATTTGTCTCCTGATGAATATGGGTTATTTAAATAACCTACATCACAAACACATTCTGTATCATTCTTCAAACCTATATCAATCGAAGTTGTTGTTTTTGAACATTTTGAGCACAATGTACTTTTGAATTGATTGGAATAGAATCCAATTTCACAAGATACACAATCATAAATACCAGGTGAATTTTTATAAGTTCCTGGAGGACAAGCAACACAAGGAGCTGAATAATTACTTGCTCCAAAACCAATGCTACATGGAATAAATTGAAACATATCTGGAGAGTAAAATAAATCAACATTGTTGTATGAAATTGAAATGTTTGATGCTCCAGTTGAATGAGATGGAGATATACATTTTACTTCATTTTGATTTGTGAAAGTACAACTTGGACTTGGTAACAAATCAAATTTTGCATAAATTGGAGTGTTTGAAAAACTTCCTTTGATGATGACTTCAAATCCTCCTTGTGTTGTCCCATTTAATGGATAAACTGATGAAACAGTTGGTTCTGGTAAAATAAAAATAGATTTTCCGGATGAGGTAGTGTTGAATTGTGTGAATAATTTGAGTTCAAGTTCTTTGTAATCTTGTAAATTTGCAATATTCAAATCACAAATCAATCTTGTTGATTCATCAGTTCCATTTTGTTTCTTAGTTTTGTGGATAAGAGTATTATTATGATAGAACAAACAATCTGTTACAAATTCAAAACCAACTCCTTGTACATCTAGATTTCTCGGTTTTGGATGAATAATATCAGGAGAAATGGCATACACAAGCAATACTTTAATTTGATCACTATACACTAAATCTTTTAGTTGGTAGTGAGCACCATTATCCATTGAAAGTCCAAGTTTTAATGTAATCGGATACGAAACAGAAAATGGAATCGAAATTTGATCTCTTCTTGGAAAAACAACATCAATTTCTGTTTCTGACTTGAATGTTACATCAGTAAGCACTTGAGAAAATAAATCATTGGAAATTTGAACTTTAATTCCATTGATGGTTGAAAATTTCTTTCCGAGTAATGTTAATTTAGTTTGTTGGAAAGTATATGCTCCATTTTCATTTGAACCTGCATTTTTTATTGAAGAAAATGTAAAATCATCTTTTGAAGAGGTTAATCGATTATTTGATGTTTACCTATCAATGTCATATCACTCACAAGTAAATGATAAGAATATCCATCATTGTAAGAAATATAGAGCTTTCCATTTGTTGCTCCATTTGCTACAGATGAAAAATCTGAAAAAACAACATCAATTGAATTTGAATTGACTGTAATTGTCCCAAAAGTTTGCTTTGTAGAAAAGATAGTTGTTGTGAATTCTGCATATACCTTGAATGAAAACAATTTCAAATTAGTATTTGGAATCAAAATGTTCAATGGAAAAGTAGAATTTCTATAAATCAATTTTGCTTGAGGAGTAGCAATAGGAACATCTAATAAAAAGTCATTAAAATTAAATTAATTTACCATAAATTACAAGTTTCTTTGCAACTGGAAGATTTATCTTTTGGATCACATTATTTACTACTTCATAGAATTGCAAGTCATAACCTGATGAGGAAGTTTCATAATCAAACTGTGAGTCTTGACAAATATTTGCACTACAAATCATTGAAGCATTGGAATTCAATCCAATACGTAAATTGTTCAAATTTTGAGTTGAATCAAATGTAACTCTAGGAGCAAATCCTTTTGGAAATCCGAACGGTGTGAATGTTAATTTAGTCAAATCTAGTTTTAATTTTTGATTAAACTTCTTGAAGTTTATTCCACCATCAAATGAAAGGTATAAATCAAGAACCCTTGGTAATTCAGCATTAAATTGGAATGGTGTGAATTCCACTTCAATAAAAGAATTGTTTGCAAAACCAATAGAAATAAATGATATTGATTGATCAGAAAATTTGACATGAACCACTTGATCCTTGATTTCATAATCAATCATTGATGAAAAATTGTAAAATATACTGAATGTTGTTTTTTCAATTTTTGTCACTAAAGTTGGAGAAATTTCATAAACTTGAATATCCGATTCTAAAAATAAATTTAAAAAAAAAATAGATACCATTGAAGAGTCCAATGGATTTCGAAAAGAGTTGATAAAATTGATTATCTCTAAAAATGCCAATATCCACCAATCCTAAAGTTTGAAATGTAGGTGATGCAAATGATATTTGATTTGATGAAATAAATTCACTATTGACATATTCAAAATCTCCTTGAGAATTTAAATATTTGATTTGAAGTTTTGATTCATCAACAGGATTACTTATGTCAGCAATCATCGTATAATTATGTCCAAGTTTCAATAATTTTGATGGTGAAATTTTAGAAAAATCAAAGTTTCCATAAAATTCCATGAAAGGAGACAATGTCATCGATTTCATATTGTTAATGAATAAACTAACTCTAAATTTCTTTGGTGACCTCCAATCAGAATAAAGAGCTTTAACTGAAGGTGTTGAACATTTCACTGTATTTCCAGTCAGTCCACATGAATTCATGTCTAGGTATTTTGAGTCTCTTTCAAGCTTTAATGAAAAATCATAATCACTGAACAAGTTAGTTGGATAAATCAATGGAATGTTAATTTCAACAGCAACTCCTCCGTAGGATCTGCTTGAAGTAATTGGAAGTTGAATTGTGTCAAGAACTTGAACAACAGCAGGAACAGAAGTCAATAAATATGATACTCCTTCATAATTAAATGACAAAGTGATATTATATTGAGAATTTGAACTTCCAAAGGTAGTGAAAGCACATGAAAATTGTGATTGATTATTTGTATTCAGTTGAAGTTCAGACTGCAAACTATCATCAAATTTACTAATTGATTGCACATTGTTTCCATTTTGTGAAATTTGACAACTGTAAGTGAATCTTTTCCAGTTCAAATTTTCAACTGTTGTGAAAACGATTCTTGCTGGAATATATTTATGCTCATTGTGACCAATAATGAATGGTTTTGCATGTTCAAGTTTAAGGTTTTGATAATAAATCAAACTTGTCAATTTAACTGAAAATAATTCTCCTGAATAAGGGTGAGTCATGTCCAACTTGAAATTCAATTCACTTGGGAATGAATATAATAAATCCAATTCAGATTGATTCAGTTTACAACTTAGCTTTTGGTTAATAAAGTTGCAGTTTAAGAAAGACCTTCTGTATACATCTTGCACTGGAGTCATGGATACGTTATAAATCAATTCCTTTGGCAAAGAAACTTTCACTGGAATAAATGAATCAATATCAGTAGCATTAATGATTTTTTTGAAATCAAGTTCAAGAGCTTCTTTGATAAATACAAAGCTCTGATTGTTTGAACTAAGATTAAGAATATCACTTCCAGATGCATTCATTTGAAGAGTAATATCCATTGATTCAATTGCTAGATTCAAATTTGTTTTATGTATATCACATTTTACTGTTGATTTTGTTGAGCCTTCTGAAGCTTTTGAAATGAATCTACCTTCGGATGATGTATAGACACATGACAAACCATTGAATATCGGGATTTCTTTGTTCAAAGTAATCGAAATTGTAAGATTTGATAATGAAGATGTTGTATTAAACTTATATCCGATTGGTGAAATAGCATTTGATGTGAATGGTTCTAAAATAAGTTATGTTGAATTGAAATTCTTACTGATAAAATAGAAAATCGTGGAAGGAATTTCATTGAATATAACACTTTTTCCAGTCAATTTTGACATTATCTTCAATGTTACATTTCGGTAATCGTAATCATTTGTTCTTTCGATTTCGCAATCAAATTTGTTATTTTGAAAATTTGCAAGATAAGATGATGTTGACCAAACACAATAAAATTCTACTTTTGATCCAAAGATATTAACAAAATTTGAAGAAATTGAAATATTTTGTTTGTTTGACAAACTTGCAAATGGAACCACTGAAGCGGTTGTTATTTTTTCTGATGAAAATTAAAGATCTTTTTTTTTTGACTTACCAACATAGAAAACATCAAGAGTATTTGAAGAAATCAAAATCTCTGAATTCAAAGCATCTGAATTGTTATAGTATAAACTCAAATCTTCTAAAGAAGCAGTATTTGAGAAAAGTGTACATATGAATTCATCATTTGAACTGTAATACGTTGGAAGATATTTTGTTCCAACTTTACACTTCACAAATTCTTTTTTTTCTTCTGTCAATGCAACTGATGTTTGAATTTTAACTGTAACATTTTGTGATTCACCAATATATGCTAAATTATTACTATCAGATGAATAAGAAATAATTGAACTTCCAAGAAATGTCAAATTTACTTGAGGAGCAATTGCAAACATAGAACGAAATGCAAAACTCTCTTCATTATAATAAAATATTTCCATTCTTTTGATACCTGGTGATAACCTGGTGATTGTGACATTGAAATTGCTTGAATTCGTAAGCAATCCAACCCCATGACGTACATCATCGACTGTCAATGATTCCAATACCAAAAACAATTGTCCAGTTTGGATATTAATTTTTTTGTTCATTTTAACATTTACTCCAACAGTTGGATAATTTGAAGAAACGACTTTTGGATGAAAGTCTGTAATTGATACAGATTCTACGAAAATGTTAACAAGTTCAACAAATTACCATAAAGAATAAAAGTAGAGGCTAGTGATCTTCCGTTTGTAAAATTAACAGTTTGTGATGAAAACAATGGAATTCCTTCAACCAATGGTGTCTTGCAATTCAAGTTGGTTCCACTTTTTGAACAATCAAAAATGAAATCAAGATAATTGGAAAATGTGATATTCAATGCTGTGGCTTCTTTGTAATCTTCTACAGTCAATAATTCTCCTCCTGCAGGAGTTCCATGATTTGGAGTGAAAAAATAATCAGAAACAGCACGAATAAAATCTTCAGTTAAGGTAATTTTTCTTTCAATGTTTTTTGCCGTCATCCATAAACTGATATAAATTTGGGCATCAACACTTGAATAAATGGAACAAGAAAATGCATTTGTGAAAGAAGTATCAATTGAAGCATTGGAAATAAATTTGAATCTGTCATTTGTTTCACCATATTTACAACTGAATGTTACATTTGATCCATAATCTAAAGAAATTTGAAATGTTGTAAAAACTGTAATTAATGATGAGCTATTAGATCTAATAGCAGGTGGATTCATTCCAGTGATTGCTGCAATTTCTAAAGAACATGTTAAAAAAATCTTATTTACCAGCAAAAACTAATTCAATTGAATTGCTTGAAAATTGAAATTGATACCCTTCTTCATCATGATACCAAAGAGTTAATTGTTTCAATCCAGGGGATGAAGTTAAAAATGTACAATTAAATTCATGTTTATTTCCTTCAGAAGAAATTAATCCTGAACTTAATGCAAATCCAGAAGAATCTGATAATTTACAAGTTACATATTTCAAAACTTTTGTTGGAATATAATTGGTGATATTTACCAAGACATTTGACAAAGTTGAAGTGTAAAAGAATTTTGTGGCATTTTCACCTTGAGTAAATTTGATGACTCCTTGATCTGATAAAAAAAATTAAATGAACTGAGAATTTACTCAAATAGTAAAATGGATATTCATTTTTTGCAATATACAAATCATCTGAAGTGTAAGTAGGTGCATTTATGAATGAAGTGATGTTCAAAACGGTCAAATTATGTTGATTATACTCAACAAAACATCGTAACTGTTGGTTGTCAATATTATGTCCAATCCATTTTTTTCCATCTGAATGTTGACAATATAAATGATAAGCATCATCTAATTGAATATTTAAAGTTGAAACTTGAAAATTCAAAGTGACATTTACATCAGTATTGACCAACGTTGCCAATGGTCTTATTTCTGAAATCAAATTTTTTTCTAAAGTTTAGTATTTGATGATATCTTCTTACTATACAAAAATAATCCATGTTCAATTTTAATAAGAGTTTGAAAGACTGAATTTTCAGTTGTTTTTAAATGATATCCTAAAATGCCAATGTCATAAGATGTTCCTGTGATAATACTTGATTTATTGCAGGTTATATTTGATCCATTCAAGACGCAAGGATAATCAGATGATCCACTATCTGAAAAAATTTTGTACTTCAAATTTGTGTATTTATCAGGAATTGTTAAAAAATTTGAACTATTTTTTTTGAAAGAAAAAATTTGTGAATCTGTCATTTCAACATAAGGAGGATCAAATCTCAAAGATAAAAGTTCAACATTTGAGTCTTGATTTGAAATCAATCCACCTAATTCTGAAATCTTTGTGTTGTTAATGTACAAACTAATTGATGCTATTTCTTCAATTCCACGAGGTGGGAATGAGCATGAGAAGAAATGATTATCTCCTGAATTAACAACAGCAGAGTATTTTTGATCAAATACTCCACAATAAAATTCATAGCTTGGATTCAATTTTTGACTGACATTGAAATTGACAGTGATGAAATCAGTGGTATTCATTGGATTTGAAATAAATGGATATTCTGTCACATAGGTAATATTGTCTCTGAAATAAAATGAATTGATTGAAATGGTTGAATTCAAATTATAATCTTTAAAATTGATTTTCAATTTTGAATCTAACTTCATTGGAATATGTGATAATGATAAAGTTGGAACTTGACAAAAAGGTTTTTTTAAGTTAAAATCACAAACTACATTCATATTTGGATTTCCAGATTTCTCTGCAATCATTTGAACTGAATATTGATTATTTGTGAGATTCAATGTCGTCAGGTTCAGAGAAAACGCTTCTCCTTGATCTTTCAAAAATAAGACCTGAGAAATATTTTGGTAATCAATTGGTTGTTTGACGACTACATATGGTATTTGATTTGATGATAAATCGAAATTTTGTGAAGGATCAGTCGAACCATTCACCCATAAACCAACAAAACAATATTCCACATTTTGATTAAGCTGATGCGTATTCAATGAACAACTAACTTTTTTATGATCACTTTCAATCCGTTTGGCTTTTGCATATGAAATTTGATTTGAACAGTTTATTTTGCAATACAACGATAAATCTGTCAATAATTCTGCATCTGCGATCACAGTGATATTTAAATGCTTAGTTTCCCCATAGTAATCAAATGTGTCGTAAAATGGAGTTAAATAATTCAATTTAATTTTTTCAAGAAAATAAAAAGTTTCTGTGTTTGTGATCTCAGTTGATTGAATTGAATTTTTCAGTACTGCATGAACTGAGATACCTAAAGCAGAGGTTTTAATTGCAGTGATGGACGAATTGAAGAAATTTTCATAGCTTGATGAGAATCCTGTGCCATTCAATTGAATTTCATAATTAATCAAATTCTCATAATGATCTTGATAATTTGTGTAAATTTGAACCAAAGACTGAGGAATCAACGATAACTGTGGATTGATTCTTGAAATATTTAATTTTTCAATGAAAACAAATTGCAACGTTGAATTTGAAATCAATTTACTTGTTGTAACTTCTTGGACAATTGTTGGAGAAGCATCTTTATCAGAAGATCCATCAACAGTTGTATTAGGATTGTTAAAATCAGAGTTACCCAAATAAACTTTGTAATTTGTATCTGATCCATTAAACGTTTCTTGAATATTAAACAAAATTCCAGTTGAATTAGAATTACAATTCGATATTTGTCTTCCAATTGAAAGAGTTTTGTGAATCAATACAATATCCAAACAATTTGATTGTAAAATACCTGAATTGATGTATTTTGAAGTTGGAATTGAAACAATGACTCGATCTCCAATGTTCAAATTTCCATTCAAAGTCAAATCAATTTTGGATTCAAAAATGCCATTGATATCATTGACTTTATGAAATTTTGTGAGTTTCATCAATAAACTAATGTTTTGAACTGTTGGAATGTCAGAAGCTATTTGGAATTTCAAATTTTGAGCAGAGAATTTCTCAGCAGCGATATATGAATTTTTGAATCCCAAAAACAATCTTTTTACAATTGGATCAACATCAAAACCAACATCAAGAACAATTTGGTGGTTTATCAATGTGTTTCCAATTTGTTTGCTTGCTGGATTATAATGTGTCAGTCCAAACCTGATAAACGCCAAGAACAATGAGTTTGAAGAAAATTTGATTTTTAAACCTTCACGAGTTCTGAAATAAACTGTCATATTTTGATGATTTATGGAGTCCACATCACAAAAATATTGTTTTTGTGTGATTGAAGTGGCCATAAAGACTGTTGAGTCATCGAAATGACATTCGAATGATGTCGTCAATTCATCAGGGACAGATTGGCCAAAACTAAAATTGAATCGATTCATTTGTGAGCTATAAAGGAAATTCGAAGATTCTTTGTAAATCATATCATTCCCAATGGAGTACAAGTAAAACTCATTATCATTGATAAAGAATTCTCCAAATGATGGATTTTCTCCAGAAATTATGATCGATAATTTTTTAGTTGAACCTGCAGTAACATTTATGCATTTCAAAGTTGTAACATTGAATATTTCTCCATTGAATTTCATTCCGTCAATATCACACACATATCTATTTTCTGTCATTGTTGTGTTTAGTGTTGATTCATTGAATGTGAGATAAACATCTGTCAATTGATTGGCAATGATTTCTTGTGGATATACATAATTAATTGTATTCTTTTTGTAAAATAGAATCGGAAAAGTTCCAATAGTGACATTTGAATCTTTGTAATCAATTTTCAAAATTGATATATCTGTATCAGATTGAATTGGTTGAGTTAAACAAGAATTAATTGAATTTCCATTTGTGGTACATGTAGAAATGACACCATCAACTGAAAGAAAATAATCTAAATTTGAGATAGCAGTTATTGCAACACCAGCAGAATTGTTAAGCCGAAATTCATTGAAATTTTTGAACAAAGCAATATTTGGTAAAAAAATGATATCTGTCAACCAAAATGACAAAGAGTTTTGTGCTACTAGGTGTGTTGATGTATTTTCATAAAGAGAAATTGTTTTTTGAGCACCATTTGGTGAATTCAACACAATTGGGCACGCAAAACTATTTCCATTGTTTACAACATCAACAAAATAATCATCTGGTAAAATTCTACATCTGAAAATTTCATCATCATTCCTTTTGTATTGATTCAAATTTCTATCAATACCAATATTAACAATTTGTGATTCTAAAGTATTGTTGGAATAAATAACAGTTCTGTCAATTGAAATTTCATTGAGGTATGGTAATTGTGTCAAATTAACTGGTTTTGAAACTATTTCATAATGACTACTGGAATATTGCACAGAAAGACTTAAAAATTTCTCTTCTTGTGATCCAAAACCCTCTCTTTTACACTCAAATCCTTTTTGTTGGTCGAATGATGAAGCATTGAATCTTTCTAAAATTTGATTGTTCAAAATATTTCTTGATTCACAAATAAATTGAAGATTGGGAGCAACACCAAAGGAAGGACAATTGGAAGTGTTCAACTTGATAAATGTTGAATTTTCGTATGGTAGAAATGTCTGTTTTGATTTCAATTGATCAGCAGGAGAGCAAATATTAGAAATTGAAGAGCAATACAATGTTTTTGAATTTCCAATCAATGAAGCATTGTAAGAGTTCCAATTGTACCCATAAAATCCACATAATCCATTATCATCCAAATCAAGTGATAAGAGGTTGGAAAATACAACAGAACTGACATCAAAAAACGAAGCAACTTTTTCAATGTTATTTCCAGTGAAATTAATAGTTTTAATAGACAAAGGCAATAGACTATCTAATCTTTGATTGATTTTAATCGAGTTCATTGATAAATCTAAATTTTGAAGTGACTTTAAGTTCAATTTTGGTAGAACACCTGATATTTGTTTGTTAACCAAACTTATCGAAAGCATATTTGATGATGCATCACAAACAATGTTGATATTTGAATCAGCAAAATTATGATTGCAACAATTTGAATCATCCACCAAGGTGCATTGAGTGAACTCTGTTTTGTTCAACGTACAAGAATCCACACAAATAGAATTTAGCATATCCAAAAAGTAATTATGTTCACATTCTTCTCCATAATATTCTGTTTTGCAAGTACAATTATTGTAGGAACTACAAACACCTTGACCTGAACAAACTGTTGGATCGTTGAATCCTTTTCTGAAACAAGATGTGGAAAGATCGATTTCACATTCATCTCCTGCAAAAGACACATCACAAGTGCATTTATCCTGACCTGAACAAGTACCTCTTGAAGAACAAGCAGTAGAATTATCAGCATTTATTCCAAAGCAAGAATAATCAACTTCAAGCAAGATAGTTTTTGTATATCGAGTTTGGATCAATTTCTGTAAAGTCACATTTTTTCCATAATTTAATTCAATAGGTGAAGTGACTGGATTAAAATTATCTGTTGTTAATTGTCCAAAACTGTTGTCACCGGTGGCATAAAGTTTCTTGGTGACATTGCTATAAAAAATAGCATTCACTTGACTACCAGCTACATGTGTAATATTCTTGCCTTCTAAAGTTGAAACTAACGTTGGTAAAGAAGTGCCTGAACCAAAGCTATATACATGTTGATTGGATACTACATGAGAAGATTGTTCTCCTGCAGAAATCTTGTCAGCATTTAGAATTGGTATTGGAGATATAAAATAATTTCCAGTTGTACCATTTCCAAGTTGTCCTGCTGCATTGGAGCCAAATCCAAAAACGTCTCCATTTGAGTTGATTGTCAAAAAATGATATAATCCAGCACTGATATCTACTATATTTGATAAACCTGGTACTTGAATTGAGGTAGTTATAGCAAAATTTGTCTGAGTGTTACCAATGCCAAGTGCCCCAAAATTATTACCTCCTGCAGTATAAACATTCCCATCTGATCCCAAATATGCAGTGGTATAAAGAGAAGCTGATATCTTTTGAACAATAAATGGTCTTGTGACTAGTCCTGGTGATGTCATTGGTGTAGTTGTATGTCCTAAAGATAATTGACCAGCAACATTGAATCCAAATGAATAAAATTTTCCGTCATCTCTTAGAATAAAAGAAGTTGCCCAACCAGCCTCTACCTGTTTGATGGAACCTGAAATCCCAGATAGGAGTTGAGGAGTGTTTTTCTGATCAACCGTTCCGTCACCTAATTGACCATATGCATTCAAACCCCATGAAAAAATAGATCCTGATTTGTTCATTGCTAAAGTATGAGCTGTTCCAAATGACATGGAAACAAAAGTCTTTGGATTGGTAAGTCTATTGATACTCGATCTTCCGATTTCACCATTCTACTCTGTTAATGATAAATAAACTTACTGAATCTTTTCCAAAACTGTAAACATCTCCATACTTTCCAAGCAACAAACTGTGAGCATATCCAGTTTGAACGTCCAAGATTTCTTTTGGAGCTCCTAAAACATATCTTGGGATATATGAATTAGTTTCAGTTCCATCACCTAATTTTCCATTGGTATTTGATCCAAATGCCAAAGTGTCAGATGAATTAAAAACTAGAGAGTGTGAAAAGCCTGCACTGATTCCTTTAATTCCATTCAATTGAGAAATAAGCACTGGAGTACTGGTTGCTAAAGGTGTGTAAAAAAATCCAAGTTGACCATTAGTATTATCTCCAAAACCATAAACTTTACCAGACACCAAAACCAGCGAGTATTTGTATCCAGCGGATAATTTTGTGACATTTTGTAAACTCGTAATCAATTGAGGAGTGTTTTGTGTATCAGTATTTCCATTTCCAAGTTGTCCTTTTGTATTGACTCCAGATGCATACAAATTACCAAAAGCATCTAAAAATAAAGAATGATCAAAACCTGCCGAGATTTGTTTTATATTTGAAAGAGAAATTTTTGTTGGTGTTGAAAAGAGACCTGTCATCCCAAATTGTCCATTTATTGAATTTCCAAACCCAAAAACGTCTCCGTTCTTGTCCAAAGCCAAAGAAAAACTTTTTCCAGCTGAAATTGCTGTGATATTATATACAAGACTTTGAACTGGTGTAACATGAGGTAAAGACGGTGTACCATCTCCACATTGACCAACATTATTAAAACCTTTTTGAATTAGAAGGAAAAAAAAAAAACCAAATGCAAAAACAGCTGTTTTGCTCATAGCTAGTGAATGAGTGTCCCCAGTTGAAACATCAATAATACCACTAAGTGTTGTTTTGATAGGTGACTTTATTATCGATCCATATAATCCTGGCAACGCCATATTATTACCTGAATTACTACCAGAAACATATAAATCTCCATTTGACTTCAACAGAAACGTTACTGCTGAAGAAAAGATTTTTGTCGTAGAAATAGCTTTATAACTATCTGAATTTATAGGCAATAAAGAAGCCTTTTTTAAATCACCGTCTTTTCCCAAGAGTTTTGATAACTTACAAATTTAGAAAAAAAAAATAAAAAAACTTCGTTATTTCCAGACAAGTATAAATTTGTGGTAAAACTTGTCTTAAAAAACTCCAAGAAAAATATGATACATATAAACTTCAAAAAATAGCCAGTTTTTTTTTTCAACAATTGGCCGTTGGTCACTGACATTTTTTTTGTTTGGTCTGATGATTGGTCGAAAAATCAATTTGATTTTAAATAGATAAAGCGATGGACAAAATTGGAAAATTTTAGCTTAAAATATGAAAATTTATTTTTTCAAAGTTATAAGGTCAATTTTGTTAATTAAATCATTCAAATTGTGATCAAAATTCTCTTCAAATTTATCCGTTTGAGTGATAAAATCCACATCTAAAAATTTAGAACAATTTTTAATATTTGTTTTTAAGGTAGTTGACATTTTTTCTTCATATAATAGTTCGAATTCATTTGAAAAAAATCCGATAAAGTAATGATTGCCACATGAAATTTGATTAATTTTTTCATTTTTTAAAATTTGTTTTGGCAATGTTGCATTTGGCATCCTAAAAGTTTCCATAATTCCGCAATAATAAATTCCTTTGTTTGTTATAAATACTGAAGCATTTTCTGATGTAGCCACGTCTCTTACAAGTGGTATGTCTTTTAACAGAACTGGTTTTTGGATTGTGTCTCTATGATTTAAACCTAAATTATACATTTTATTCCATCCTACTCCATAACAAACTCCAAATTCTACCAAAATAAAATAAAAATTTTTTGAAGTTACTTGTCATTGCAACAGAATGATGAATTCCAGAAGAAATTTTTGTGATTTCTAAATTACAAAGTGATTCTAATTTCTTAAATTCATATAACTCTTTCTCTTCGATTCCAGGAAGTTGATGAACATCATTAGATCCAATTCCAAAAATTTCATTTTTTTCATTAATGGCATAAAGAAAATCTCCACCAGCAGAAATTGAAATAATTTTTTCTTCTTTTAAAAATTGATTCCATCTAAAATATTCTTGTTGATAATATTGAAGTCTTCCACTGATAAACAACTTACCATCTTTTGTTACAATAGCTGAATAATAAGCTTTACATTCAAGTTGTTTGACTGATTCAATAAAATCTAGATCTAATTTTAAAGGATTTGATACTGTTGTTTGAACTACACCAAGTTGAAAAAAGGCGTTATTCCCAAATACCCAAATATCTTTTGAATCTGTCACAACAATTGAATGAACATAACCAGCTGAGAAATTTGTAACAATTTTATCTTTAAAATCATGTAGTTCATGAAGTTTGGAAAGTCCAGAACCACTAAAAATTGTTTAACATTTTTTTTTTTTACTTCCCATCATTCAATTGAAAAAAAGCGTTTGACCCTAATCCATATAATCTACCATCATCTATGTGACTATCAGTGATCATTTTTTTAATTTACCAGTTTGAAATAATGTATGGTCTTCTCCACAAGACATTTTTTTTATTGAAAAATCTTTCAAAGTATTTGAAGGAATTGGCTCATTGATCATAGTGCTAAAAGAATGACCACATTGATAATTATTGTTTATCCCAAATGATATAGATGTCATCCAGTTTTTTTAAAATAAAAGTTTTTGTTTTCTTTTCATCTTTAACCAATAAAATAACAAGAAAGTAAAAGGAAAAGGAAAAAGGAAATTTAATCAAAAAAAATTAAATAGTTTATTTTTGTTGATAGACTTTCTTTGCAGCTTTAACAGCTTCTAAGATATCAATACCACCGTATCCATAAACATTGTTTGGTGAACCAGAACGTCCACATTCAGTTGATGTTTGTTTTCTAGCAGTTTTTGTGAGAATAGCAACAGTTTCTTTAATTTTTCTTTTTAATTCTGGAACAGCATCCCATAAAAGAGCAACAGCTCCATTAACAGCTGGACTAGCCATTGAAGTACCACTTAAAGCTCTGTATCCTCCTCTTGGGAAAGAAGAAACAACATTAACTCCTGGAGCACAAATTTCTGGTTTTAATCTGTTTGATCCATCATAAGTGATTGGTCCTTTTGATGAAAAACGAGCAATCTCTTTTGAGTTCTTTTGTAAAGCACCAACAGTGAAAGCTGAAGCGTAATTTCCAGGAGGTCTTGAGACTGATGAACATCTTGGACCTGAGTTTCCAGCTGAAACAGCTAAAAAGATACCTGATGCAACCATAGCTTCAAAAGCTTCTTTTAAGTCATCAACTCTGCAACCACCGCATCCATATGAATGTGAAGTTGAATGTGGTCTAAGTTTTGGGTCAGGTTTTTTTCCTTCAAGATCATGAGGAGCCATGAAGAATTGATAGCATGCTAAGTATTTTGAAGCTTGACTTGCACCTGAAATAGCACGACAATGAATGAATTTAGCTTTTGGAGCAACTCCAATTTTTCTATCTTTTGCACCACAAACAGTTCCAGTACCTGTACAATAATTGTGTTAAAAAAAAAATTAAATGTTATTACAATGAGTTCCATGACCGTTTGAATCTACTGGAGTTGTAACTTTTCTGTCAGCATCATACCAATTGTAATCGTGTTTAACTGAACCATCTTTTTTTGTACCTCTGTAGTTAGCTTTTAAAGCAGGATGTGTTGGATCAACACCTGTATCAATAACACCTACAACAATTTTTTTTCCTTTGTGACCCATGTCCCATACTTTATCAGCATTGATCCATTTAACATTAAATTCAATTTCTTCAGTTGATGCGTTTTTAACAACAATATCAAGTGGTTGTTCTAATTCAACAGCAAATTCTTCATTTGAGTTTACAAATTTAACTTCTTTGAATTGAGCTAAATCTTTGATAACTTTTTCAGTAGCACCGTGAACAGCGATAGCGTTTTTAACCCAGAAAGCTTCAAATTTTTGGTTGTTTTGTTTTAAGTAACGGATGATGTTTCTTTGTGATTCATCAGCTTGTTTTTGTAAAACTTCCATGACATATTGTCCTCTTTCGTCTTCATTAGCAATTTCGTGAACGTTTACTCCATTTTTTGAAAGTGTGTTGAAATCAACTTGTTTGTCCATATAGAGGATGATATCTGTTTTCCCACTTTTAAGGTCAAGATTTGCAATAACTTCTTCTCTGATGATTGCTCCATAAGCAAGAACGATGAGTGATAAGAGGAAAACGAAAGTTCTCATTTTCTTCAAAAGTTTCTGGTGATTGGTTGAGAAAATTTAGAAGCTTTATTGGATCGGAGATTAGAAGAAAAAAGTAGAACAAACCAATCATCCCTAATGATTTCTTCCAAAGTCAAAAAAAAGAAGTTTCAAAATTTAGATTGAAGAAGAGTTGTATTAATTCCAAAATTAAATGGTATCGCTTCTTTTCTGATTTTTTTTTAGTGAAATAACACGGTTTCATTGGTGGAACATTAACAACCAATTAATTTTTTCTCAAACAACACAACAATTAACATGTCTTGGAGATGTTTATTTTCTAAAAATGTTCACGAAGTAAGCTTCTATTTCTGTGGAAAAGGAAAATCTAGTTTCGGAATGAGGTAATAAAAACAAAAAAAATAAAAAAAAAAAAGAGAATTTTTAAAAAAAAATCATTCAGACTTGGAAAAACTAAATCCATTTTTTCCATTTCTCATACGTCCAATGGATGAATTACAACCTTATATCATCGCATCTTACAGTATTTTTAAAACAATTTCTAAAAAAAAATAAAAGGTTCAGGAAAAGAAGATATTCATAAAGTTGATGGATTTTCAGAAGACCAAATTGAAGAACTTTTGAAAAAAATTGTTAAAACAGGAGTTGAAATACCAAAACCTGAAAATGATATTGACGAATGGGCTGATATCATTACAGAAGATGAAAAAATTCGTTTTGTTGGACAACACCTCAGGACTATTTTTGATCCTCACAGACCAAAAGAATTATCAAAAGTACCATCCAAATTTTATAGTGAAACAACTGAATTTCCAATTCCACTCGAAAAAGTTAAGGATATGACTGATGCTGAAGCAAAAAAAATGGAACAACTTTTGAAACAAGAATAAAAAAAATTTTTATTTTTTTTTAATTTGTATTTACATTTTCATCATCTGAACTTGTATCTGATTCATAGGTTCTTGTAAATTCATCATCACTATCAATTTCAACATTGTCAATGTTAAATGTTTCTTGTGACCATAACCTGGAAACCACTGAAAAAGATGTCAATTTAAGTTTTTTTTTTTACTTGAATATGGGTATGTTACAGTGCTCCATATTTTTTCTGCTGCCCAAAATAACGCTTAAAAGAGAATGTTAAAAAAATAAAATAAAACCTGATTTTGGCCAAGTGAAATGGTGAAATATTCTAAAAGATGCACTTAATAAAAACCTGGCAATTTTACCACCCTAAGAATGTTATTTTTTTTTTTTCACAAACAGGAAATAAAATATCTAAAGTAGAAGTTGCATTTTTTCTAACTATTCTTGTAGGATAAACTGGAGGTCCTAATGAAAAGGTGGATTTAGAAATAATATTTTTACCAGGTCTAGTTAATGAATATATCGTATCTTGAAGCTTAATTTTCGATTTTGAAGTTATCTTTTCCATATCTAAATTTTGTAAATTCAACAAAATTTTCAAAATCAATTCTTCATGTTGTAAAGAATTCAAAATTGTATGATTTTCTCTGACAAAGACATCGTATATTAAAAAAGATAATTGTTCCTTTTCTTCTTTTTCTTTGCAATAAAAGGTTGTTAATTTTTGTACATAATGATCCATCATTTTCCTAAATAACTTTTTTAAAAAAAAGAAAAAACTTACAAAGATTTGTGATAGTAGAAGTAATATTTTAGAACTATAGCTATTAAATCTTGAATCTTCAAATGAATTAAATCTTGACTTGGTTTGTTGTCTTGAAAGTTTTCCAAAATTTTACAATTTTGCAAAAGACAATTCTTCAGATAGTAATAAACTTCACGATAATTAAAAGTTCTATTTTCAATATCTGACCAAAATAATCTATTTGCTCCAAGTAAAAGTAAATTCAATTTTCTTTGAGTTTCATCTGTAAAACTGGAAGTAAACAACCATTTGTAAAATAACAAAGCATATATTGAAGGAAAGTAATGATTTGAACTTAATAATTTTGAAACTTTTTCCATTTTCTCACCTCTTTCAAAATTTTCTTCATAAAAGTTTGCAAAAATTTGATAGTAGTTGTAAATCTCATCATCATTCAAGACTTCTTTTTAAAGGGGGTTATTTTTATGTTTATGGTTTACTTTGTATCTTTTTTTTTATTTTATTTCCTAAATCTTGAAATAAAGAAGTCAGTGTTTGTTTTCTACGATGTGAGGATTGATCTGTTGCCGTATTTAAAGTTAATTCAACATCTTCAACAAGTTTATCTCTAATCTCTTTCCATTTATTATTTTCATCCTTTTCAACAATTTCTTCAATTTTGACCACTTCCTCTATATTTTCCATGAAAAGAAAAAACTTTTTAATTGGTCAACGGTTTTTTTTCAAACACAAAGTTTTTAACTTTTTTTTTTTATTTTGATTTTTTATTTTGTTGACATTTATAAGAATCATGTATTTCCTGTGGAACAACAGAATTCATTAAAAAAGGTGAGTTTGGATTTGATCCAATATTATCATTCAATTGAACCATTTTTGAAATTTCTTTCTTTATAAATTTGTCTTTTTTTTTATTTGGTGCACATTTTTCTCTTTCTAAATCTCTTAAATATTGGTCAGCTTTTCTGATTATTTCATTTTCTGCATATATTTGAGAACAAGGTCTCAAATGATTCACCCATATTTCCGCCTCTTGATTTGAATTTGCTAAAAGTACATAAACTCTTCCTTCTGTGACAACTTCAATTCCTCCTTCTTGATTTGAGTGCTATTTGTTGAATTTTTTGATTTTTTTTACTTTTACATAGGAATTTGATAAATTGATTTTACCAAGTGAGTTTTGAGAATCTTCATTTGTGAAATAAGAAAGATATTCATCATCCAAAACAAAAAACCTTTCTTTCCTTTTTTTGAAGATTTTTAAACAATTTTTTTTTATTCTCTAACCAAGATTTGTTCACAGAACCCATTTTTTTAAGATATCCACAATACTGACCTCTACCAAAATTTGCTTTCGAAATTGTTTTCTGCATTCGTGGTCCAATGAAATCAAACAAATTATTTTGAACTTTAAAACTGAAGAAAAAGGTATACTTCAACAATAAAATCAAGTTAAATTCATTTTTCACACAAACTTCTTAGGTCCAATCAAATTTTGTTTCAATTTTTTATCTTCAAGTCTAACGGGTCATGGCTTTTCTGCTAACTGACTTATTTACTACATTCATAATTATACTGATAGCTATACTGATAAATATATTGTGGTTTAAACCCACTATTTTCGTTTTAATCGAATTTAAAAAAACAGTTTATGAAAGAATAACAGAATTTCTTCTGTACATTGAAGAAGAAATGAAAAAACGAAAAGAACAACAAAAAAAGAACACCAAAAAAATAGAAAAAGAAGAAAAAAACGAAAAAAAATTCGAAAAAACTCGAGAAAACACACAACAAGTTGAAGAAGAAAAAAAATATTATTTTACAAAAGAAACACAAGTGTCAGATATCGATTTTGAAACCTATGATATTAGAACACATTTAAAACTTCCAAAATTAAACTCATCTTTTACTCTAAAAAATTTTATGAACTTACCAAGTATTTTAAGAGGAGATAATCATTTAAGAATTGAAAGAATGAAATTTGATGAAACTAACAAAATTTTTAATATAAAAATGAAAGAAATATCAACTCAAACAATAATAGAAACTCGAGAAATTGGTATTGGATCTGATATGAATGAAAATATGAATATACAAAATGAAGTAAAACAATCACCATTACCAAATTTACCATTTGAATTAATTGAACATCCATTTGAAGAAATGATTGAAAAACAAGAAATGAAAAAGAAAAAAAAGTTAAAAAAATTATCTTCAATTTTAAAGAAGGAAAATGAAAAGAAGAATGATATTTTGAACCCAAATGGATTTGAATTAAGATGTTTTGATTCTGATTTTTTATCTGGTTTTGAAGTTTCAAATTTACATTCAAAATTGATCCATTATTTAATTGAAGAAGATTTTTATCAAATTGGAAATTCAGAAACAATGATTTCACCAAGAAGAAAAGGAAGAGATGAAAAATCAACAACGTTATATTTATCATCACTTAAATTAATTCAATTACCTGTTTATCTTATTGAAGAAAATATAATTACCCATTTAGATTTATCCAATAATTTTTTAACAAATATTCCAAATTGGTTTTTTGAATCAATGAAGAATTTAACATACCTTGATTTATCAAGAAATTATCTTAATGAATTACCTGAAAACTTCAAAGAAATGAAAAAATTGAAGGATTTATATTTAAGTTTTAACAATTTTGAATATTTTCCAACTTGTATTTTACAATTAACATCTTTACAATATCTTTATTTTAATAATAATTTTTTAATTCAAGTTCCAAATGATATTATAAAGTTGAAATATACATTATATGAATTGGATTTTTCATACAACAAATTGATAGATCTACCAGATGATTTTAAAAATTTAAAAAAAATGAAATTTAATGTTCAAGGAAATAGATTGTTATATTACACAAAATTTGAAATTATACCAAAAATGTTACCATTTGATGATTCAAAATTGAATTTACTTTCTTCTTCACCTCAAAAAAATAGTATGTTACAATCACCCAATCAAAATGGAAGTCATACTGAAGATTTTGAAAAATTAAATTCAAAGTTCAAAGAATTTGAATCAGATTCATTAGATGAAGAAATACGTGAAACATTTCAAAATTCAAGAAATATTTTATTATTACAATTATTAGATGGTGAAAGAAAGTATGTTCGTTATTTACATATTTTCAAAGAGATTTTTGTTTTACCTTTGATGTCAATGTGTATGTTTTCAGATTCAAAAAAGAATCAAATACCAATTTCAAAAGAAGAATTATCATCTATTATACCTAAAAAACTGGAAATTTTAATCAAATTTTCAAAAATGTTTTTAATATCAATGGAATGCTCTTTGAGAGATCTAGAAAAAAATCCGAAATCTGATTCGTTAATTAAAATAGGAAATTTATTTCTGGATAATATGAATTTATTAAAAGAGAATTTTATAGAGTATCCAAGTGAATATCGAAAATGTATTGAAAATTTGAAAAATTTGAAAATAGAAAAAGTTGAATTGACCAATTATTTAGCAACAAGAAGAAAATTGATTTTATCAGATGGATGTGATTTTGATGCATTTTTAGTATTACCTTTACAAAGATTTATTCAATATTACAAATTTTTAAAAGTAAGAATGTGTTCTTTTATTGTAACCAATAGAAAATCTTTCTTGCAACTCAAAAATCTCATATTGATTATGAAGATTTAAAAGAATCATTTAAGAAAATTAAAGATTTATATAATTATTATAAATATAATATAGCAAAAATAAACAACAAAGATAGAGTTCTTGAATTATCCATCAAATGGAAAAATCCAGAAATTGTTAAAGGAGAAAGATACCTTATTCGAGAAGGATTATTAAAAATAGCACCTGATAAAGAAGTAGGTCAAATTAAGAGTTCTTGGCAATCTGTTAAAGATTTAGGTTTACAATCATTGAGAAATGTTAACTTAAAAATGGGTTTTAATGATTATCCAAATTTGAAATCATTAATCAATAATAATATATTTGATGTGAGATTTGTTGAAGGAAAAATAAATTTATATCTTTTCAATGACATAATGGTGATTGAAGAAACATCAACAATTCATAAATTAAATTTATTGGGGAAAGTAAATATACTACCTCTTCAATTTGCTCAAGTTGAGATTTCAAATGGTATTTGATGTTTTTAATATCTAATCAATTTTATTAGAGAATTCTACTTCATTTTTGATTTCATTTCAAGATATCAAGAAAGTTTTAGTTTTTACAGCAGATGATGAAAAAACAAGATCTGATTGGTTTGTTTCATTTTTGAATGCCATTCAGAAATTGAACGATAGCCAAGTTTTAAATGATGATAATGAAGGAGATGAAGAACAAGTGTTAATGAAAACAGATTTCAAAAAAGTACTGTAAATAATGTAAAAAAAGGAATGTTATTTTTATTGAAATGATGTTAAATTTGTATTTTTTTGATGAATCAAATTGATAATCTTTTTGTTCATTTCACAAGATACACCAATTTTATTTGCTTCTTCAATGATTTTTCCATTGATAAAATCAATTTCTGTTTCATTTCCTTTGATAAAATCTGTCAACATTGATGATTCATTTTCGAAAGTTTTTTTTGCCACTTCCATAGTTCTTTCATATGCATTTTCATAAGGTAATTTGATTCCTTTTCTTATACAAACAGTAACTGCTTCTTTTATCAAAGTATGAACTAACAATCTAGCTAATTCATTCAATTCACCATTTTGTGTTAAGAAGCCATTTTTTACATTAAATAAAGCAGTAATTGGGTTTATTGCAGAGTTTACAACTAACTTTCCCCATTGAATTTCTCTGAAATTTTCAGAAACTTCACAATCAATTCCAGCTTTGACAAAGATTTCTTTAATATCATTGGAAATATTTGAATTTGCAATAGATGTTAATCCTGCTCCATTGTGATAAATAATCCCATCATCTTCCAATTTACAACCTTGATATGTTATTCCTTCTATTATTTGATCGAATTTGATTTCTTTTTGAATTTCTTCAACATTCCCAATTCCATTTTGAAGAGTCAAAACATGTCCATTTTTTGATAGAATTTCTTTTGCTTTTTTAGCAGCTTCTCTTGTATAAGGTGATTTTACAGTCATTACAACTAAATCTACTTCCCCAAATTGATCTTTTACTTCTTTGATATTATTTGTGATTCTTAAATTTTTTACAAGTTTTTTATTTTCAATATTGAATTCTTTGGATCTCACCATGATTCCATTTTCCCTGATTTTTGTTATTTTTTCATCATTTGAGGAAATTATAATAATTTCACAATTTGGTTGATTAACTAATTTTGAAGCAAACAACAAACCTAGAGATCCAGCACCAATGATTGCAATTTTCATTTTTTTCTTTTCTGATAGTGGTTCTTCAGAAATTTGTTTTTTTTCAGTTTTTATATCTGGAAATGCCTTCTTTAATTCATCTTTTTTGATCAAAAATGAATTTTCTTTTGTCGGAAATTTTCTTTCTTCAACATCTTGTTTAAAATTTGAAATTGCTTCGACAATTGTTTGTTGCAAGTTTGCGTATTTTTTTGAGAATTTGAAATCAAATTCATTTATAATACCTAAAATATCGTGGTATACTAATACTTGTCCAGAAGTGAATTTACCAGCTCCAATTCCAATTGTTGGGATTGAAATGTGTTCAGTGATGTATTTCGCCACTCTTTCTGGAACACATTCTAGAACTATAGCAAAACATCCCGCTTTTTCTAATGCCAATGCATCTTCTAATATTGATTTTGCTGATTCTGCTGTGTTTCCTTGAACTTTGAATCCACCAATAGTTGCAATTCTTTGAGGTGTTAAACCTATATGACCCATCTAAAATTTAGAATCAAAACAACTTACAACAGGTACACCTGCATTTACTATTGCTCTTATTCTACTAGACAAAGTCTTATCTGCTTCCAATTTGATAGCATCCATATTCCCTTCTTTTAGAAATTTCATTGCATTTTGAACTGCTGAAATATCATCCACTTCATATGAACCATAAGGCATATCCCCAATCAAAAAACATTTTTCAGAACCTTTTGATACTGATTTACAATGCAATAACATTTCATTCATGGTGACTGATACAGTGTTCTCTCTTCCTAACATTACCATTCCAAGTGAATCTCCAACCAATATCATATCGATATCGGCATCTGATACTAGTTTACTTGATGAATAGTCATATGCAGTCAACATGGTAATTGGAATGTTATCTTTGAATTTATTCTTGATGTCCAAGATAGTTTTCTTCATGATAGGTTTGTGTGTGGAATATTTGTTAATGTTAATGTACTTTGTTGATTTAAAAACAGAAATTTTTTTGAACATTTTCTATTGGATATTAAAGACCTTTTGGTGTTGGATGAGTTTTTTTTGATTTGATAAACCAATAAAAACTAGTTTTATTTATAACCACCAATTAGATTTTTAGGTTCTAATTCGATTTTAGAGGGGAATTTGATTGGCAATGAAAAGAGATTTTATTTTCAATATCTTTTTTTTCTTCTACCACTTATAGCTCCTTTTTTTGCAGCTTTTGAGTAATTTTCAAATTCTTTGAATGTTGATTGGTTTTTACCTTTTCTCTTATTCAATTGATTTGGATCTAATGGAATATAAGCAAATGGATCAGGTTTATTTTTACGTTTAACATCACCACCTGTCCCTTTCCTTGGTTTATAATCTTCACCATATCCTCTTTTTCTTTCAACTTTTTGTTTCTTTTGACGATGAAATGATTCAACATCAACTTTATCATCGTCATCCTCTTCAATATCTTCATTAAAATCATCCATTAATCTTTCATCTTCAACTTGATTAATTTCATCAAAATCTTGATTTCCTCTTTTTCTTTTTTTATTTTTCTTTTTTTCTTCTTCTTCTTCATCTTTAATTACAAATTTTCCTTTTTTTTCATTGAAGACAATTGAATTATCTTCTTCTTCCATTTTTTCTTCTTCTTTTTCTTCTTTTGGTTGTTTTGTAATATTTTTCATCATTCCAGAATCTAAGAGATCAATATTTTCATCATCCTCTTGAAGATATAATTCTTTATTTGATGAATTTTCATCTTTTGATTTTGATTTTTTCTTTTTTAAATCTCTTTTAATATTTTTCAAAAATTGTTTATTTGGATCATCTTCAGGTAAAATTTCAATAATTTTTTCATAAGTGAACATTTTAATTAATCTTGTAAAGATATTCTTAATTAAAGGTTGAATTTCACTTCCATTTTTATCTTCAATAGATGTTAAACTTTTCACTAAATTTGGAACAAATGAAGAAATATAATTTGCATCTAATTCAATGATTGAATTTTTAATAAAATTTAAAACTGATCTAATAACTTGTCTATTTTCATATTGAAGTAAAATTAAGACATTTTTTAAAATATCTGGAATTACAGATTCAATATTTTCACCATATTCTTTCATTAAATTTGATAAACAATCAATTGTTCCAGAAATCATAATTTCAGAAGTACCACCTAAACCTGATAATAATTGTTTCATAAATAAACATAATCTTGTTTTTTGTTGATCTGTTATTGTTGATAAATCAAATGAAACTGAACCAAATGAAAATTTAGAAATTAAAGTAATTAATAATTTCATTGAATTTTCTCTAGTTTCAGAATTTAATTCTTTTGTTCCCATGATTGATTCACCAATTAATTGTGGAATGAATAATTCAATAATATCATAATTTGTAAGTAATTCTTGAAAACATTTCAAACGATATTTCTTTGATGATGGTTTACAAACAGAAAGTGATTCTTTTAAAATTTCATAAATCAAAGTAACATCCATTGATTTCTTTTTTATAATTTCCAATAATGATCTATACGCTTTTTTTTGTGTTGTTGTATCTTCTTCAAATAATTGTGGTTTAATAACTTTAAAGAAAATATCAACTGATTGATTTGGTAAATTTTCAGACATTGCAATTGCTAAATCAGCTAATATATATTTCTTATTAATTTTTTCTTCTTTTTCATCATATGATAAATCTTCTTCTTCAATTTCATTTGTAATAGTTAATAATTTTTTAAGAATTGATTTGAAATAATCATTAACAATTTTGGTTGAAGTGATTGATGAAAATGATGAAATTGCACGTGAAATGAAAATTCGATCTGTTTTATTACAATCATCATAAAGATTGAATAAAATTGGAAAGAATACTTCAGAATTCTTTGATAAAACATCAAGTGTTTCTTTTGCGAGTTCTTTTAAATATTAGTTGTTTTTTGTTGTATTCTTACCAACAGATGTATTGATATTTGATGGTATTTTTGAACTATCAATGATTTCTTTATTTTTTGTAATAATTGAATGAAAAGTAGTACAAATTGTATTTCTAATATCAGATTCTTCTTGTAATGGTTCTAATAAGTCATCAACAATACTTGGAAATGCTTTTGGAAAATCAGTTGCATAAATTGAAAATGCAGGAAATAAAAACCAAATATTTTCATAAAGAGTCTGAAAGATTAGAAAAATATTGTAATTTAACTTTAAGTTGTTTTTCAGCAAATGAATTTACTTGAGTTGATTGTTGAAGTAATTGTTTTCCTAAAGGAATTAAATTTTTTATAAAATAGAATAATTCTGAATTTGTTCCATTTTGACGTAATAATGGTAACATCCATTTTCTTGATAATTTTTCATCCAATAAATTTAAAGGTAAAATAGTCAAAACTTCAATTGGACCCATTGCAGCAATAATCATACCTATTGATGATTCTAATTGAATTCTACCATGTTTTGAATCATGTAATTTTTCCATTGAAATTAAAACATCTGATAAAATTGGATATGATTTCTTTCCAAATCTTTTAAATAAATTACCAAAAATTTGAAAAATAAAATCAAGATTTGTTGAATATTTTAATGATAAACATTGATGTAATTTAGTTATAATTTTCATTAATAAACAATTCTTTTGATTTTTTGAATAGATTTCATTAATCATTTCATCTGTAATTGCATTTTGAATTAATTTAATAATAGTTTGATATCCATGAATTGAAACACCTTTTTTTTTTGATTCTAATAAAGTAATCAATTTTTCAAAAATTGGTAATAATAGTATTTTTGAAATAGATTGATCATGATTAAATACTTTCATATATCCAGTATAAATTAATTTTGAAAAATTATTTGAAATATATTCTTCTTGTATATTTAATTTTATTGAAATAAAATTTTCTAAAATTTGAACAACACTTTCAGGTGGTATTGAAATTGAATCATTTGAAAAATAATTTAAAAATATTTTCAAAATTTCATTATTCAAATTATTTTGTTGTAATGTTGTTAATTTGACCAATAAATTTGAAAGACCAACAATATTCTTTTAAAAAATTGAATTTTTTTAAAAAACACTTACATTTGGTAATAAATGAATAAAACATTCATCTAAAAGTTCTAAAAATGAAAGTGTTGGATTAAATTTTTTTGATGAGGTTTTATCAAATAATTGTTGAGCAAAATTTTGAATGAAGTTTCCAACCATTTGAAGAGAAGCAGGTTTTTTTAATGATAAAATGAATGAAATTGATTTTTTAGCTTTGTTTGAAATGGATTCACGTGAATCTAATACTTTACCCATTAAAATTTTAAAGATTTTTAATAAATCTTCATTTTCTAACCATGAGTTATTTGGTTGTTCTTTAAGTAAATTTGTCATTGATTGAATTAACTAATAAATCGTTTTTTTTTAAAACAAAAATTATTTCAAACTGGAAGAACTACATTTTCAGAGTTTTTGAATTTTTCATCTAAATTTATAAAAATATTTGAAAAGAAATCAAATTTTGAAACTAAAACATTTGCAGGAATTCTAAAGTTGCGAAAAAATTAATTTTTTTTTTTTTTTGTTTGAATTACTCGCTATAAATCATATTGATTAATTTTAAAATATTTCCATTCATTGAATTTGTTTGTTTATCACCTAAAAGTGATAAAAGAGCAAGAAAATAAGTCAAAGCGTTTTCTGGTTGATTCTTTTCTTTTAAAACTTCTGTTGTTGAATTTAGTATCTTAATCATTAATTCTCCATCTTTTCCAACTCTTTTAAATTTTCTTCTGAACACAAAAGGAACTTCGTTCATTTTTGAAAAATGCAAAATTAAAGAGAACAAACAAAGAAAACAATTGGACAATATTTCTTATCCAATTAAATATCATTTCGGAGAATAAAAATGGTTCAAATGATTAATGACTCAGGAGAGATTTTAGTTGATTCAAAATTACAAAATTATGCTGAATTAATGGCCAAAACATCTTTAGATTTATTATTTTCATTTTTCACAGGAGCTCTGGGCAGTCTTCTAGTTTTTTTTTTTTTTTTTTAAATATTTCAAAGCTGAACAAAGGAATTCAAATTTTTCTTGAAAAAAATAAAAAAGAAGAAGAATCGAAACCGTTACTGATTGGAATTTTCAATACAAAATTTTCAATCCTCAAACAACTGTTTGGAGGTGGTTTGATTGGAATTGGTTTATTTTTTATAACATTACCAATCATTCAAAAATTAAGAGAATTCAATCAGTCTGTTGTATATTATGTTGAAAAATAAAAAAACACAAATTTATTTTGATAATTTTGCTTCAGTTTGTTTAATTTTGAATTCCCAATATTTCACTCTAAACTCATCCATTTTCATCAATTTTTGATATAATGATATTGATTCTTCCTGAGATTCTTTTGTATTTTCTCTTTCAAGACAATAAGCTAAAGTTGAATTTGCAAAAATACTAACGGATGCTTTTTTTAAAACTAAAAATGTGAATAAAAAAAGTAAAATACGTTCTGTAGTTTTTTGTTTTAAGTGTGATATTGTATTTGAAACATCATCAAGTTGATAAATAGCCATTCCTTTTACATAATTCCAAGCACTTTCATTATTTGGTGATTTTGATAAAAATGTGAATCCAAAACTCAAAAATTAAAATATAAAGATTAACATACTCTATTTCTTTCTTTCTAATATCATCATCAAAATTTGTTGTTGTTTGTTTCATATAAAAACGATGATTCCAAACAGAATTATTTCTAAAATCATTTTTAAGCATTTTTTCAATATATTCTTCTTCATTCTTCCAAAGACTAAATTCTTTTAAAACCCATTGACGATGACTCTGTAATTAAGTTTAAAAAAAAATAATGGTTCGAATCCTACCCAAGCATGATAATTTTTTTCATCTTGTGATAAAATATTTTCAACAAAACTTAATTCATCATCCACTTTACGATACTTTTCTAAAATTGCTTTTCTATGATACCAAACTTGATAATTCTTAATGTTTTGTTTACACTTTTCATTCAAAAAATTCATTTCTTTTGATAAATCATAATCCAAATTTTCAATAAGAAATCTATGGGATATATGGTGTTATAAAAACATAAAACAAACCTTCTGTATTGCCAAACAGTATAATTTGCTGAATTTTGTTCAATAGCTTCTTCAGTCAATAATAAAGCTCTTTCTGAAATTTCTTGTTTCATATAAACAGCTCTAAAATAATCAAAAACCTCTTTAACTGAAAAATTAAATTTTCTTTTTTCTTTTTCTTACAATCTGAACTATAATTGATTGGTACAACTGGATTTTCTCCTTCATCTTGAGGAATAGGTACAACATCCTTCCATTCTTCTCTTTCTTTAAAGCTAGTAAACATTTCTTTTTTTTCTTTCTTTTTTGATTTTTTGAGTAGAGTTGTTGAACCAATAATCAACAAACAAAAAACAACAAAAAAAATAATCCAAGTCATTGATTGGATAAAAATATAATTTATTTATAAAAAAGTTCAAGGTATGTATTAAAATGAATTGAATCTGAAGATCCAAATAATTCTTTGAGTTCTTTTTGAAGGTCTGAAGTTACAAGCTTTTTAAAAATTTAATCTTTTTTTTTTCACTATTACTTTTTGGTCAACTAATTCTTGAAACATTTTTTCAAATTCATCTTTTTCAAGTTGACCATTTTTATTTGAATCATACTTTTTAAATAATGTTGCAGCTTCTGCAGTTTTATCAATATTCTTTTGAATAATTTGGAATTTCTCATTATTTGACCACCAATCATAGAATTCATTAAAATCAATAGTTGAATTGTTATCTTTGTCAAGCGCTTTCATAGCTCCTTTGACTGTTGTTTCATCTGGGAAAAGTAATAAATCATAACAAACACTTTTATAGGGTTTGTGAAAATTTGAAGTGCTTACTCAATGAACTCTTTTTCATCAATAGTTCCATCACCATTTGTGTCATATGAATCAAAAATAGATTTGATCGTTTTTTTATCGTTGATAAGGTAAAGTGACTTGCTCATTCTGTGAAAACGAAAAATAAAGTTGTTGAGTTTTTGAACCAATGAATGTTGAAGAATTAAACCAATAGGATTGTTTTTTGATGATTCAAGAGGAAATAACAACGTTGACTCCAATTCAAAAAGTTCATGTGTTCATTTGGGATATTTATAATATTATTAGAAACTTAAACATCTTGAAGGAATTTTTTAAAATCAGATTTTCAAAGAGACAAGACAATTTAAAAATGTTAACAAAAAAAAGTGAAGAGGAAATGAAGTGTATTGAAAATTCATAACTTTTTATATAAATTTGTTGAAGTGATACAATCAGGTCCTAAAATATCTCCTAAAACTTTTTCAATATCAAATTTTTCAACACTTTCAATTTCAGGAAGAAAAAGAAATAAATTTTTGAAATTTTTTGTTCTTGTTTTAACATAAGCCATACTCAAACTTTGTAAAATATCATATAATTGAGCTCTAATTTCTTCCTCTTTCGTTTCCTTCTATTGTTAACATTTTTTTTTTTGTTACTTTTTTGTGATAGTTTAACAGTGGAAGTTGGAATGAAAAAGTTGAAACACCAAAAGAACCACATCTTGTAAATAGTTCCATTAAAGCATTTTTTATCGATTTTTCTTTTCCTTCTTCTTTTGAGATCATTAAATGAAAAATCAAATGAATCCAATTCAAATTTGAGTGTTTTGTGACAAAGAATTCACCAACTTGAATTCGAAAATATTAACTTCAAATGTATTTGATTACCTTCTGGTTCTCTTTCCATCCATTCAAATTCCTTTTCTATTGAAGAAATTTGTTCTGAAAAATCATCGAAATGAAGTTCAGGTGAAGAGATGGTTTGAAGATCTTCAATGATTTCTATTTTAAAAATAGTTTAATTGTATATGAATGAATACTTTCGAAATCAAATTGGTTCCATTTAAATTTAATTGAAGAATCTTCTTGCTGATTAGAGATAAATCCATTTTCTTGTGTTGGATAACAGTCAGTCAAAAAGGCATTTAAGTCATTTAAATATAATTGTTTGATATTTCTTGTTCTTTGATAAACTTCATTGATGTCATTCTCACGATCAAATAAAGTTAAGTAGTCACTAGCATTTGAATTGAAACAAACAAATAACGTGATTTTATATTCTTCATTTTTCAAATTAAAAAAATCTTTAGTATATTTTGATACTTCCAAATAAGATTCACCTGGTAACCTTATTGTCAAATCGTATGTCCTTGTATTCAAAAATTTTGGATATGTTGAACTTTTTAAATGTTTTGTGTCAATATTTGGCCTTGTTTTTGGTTGTTCTAGCTCTGAATAGATATCTCTCACAAATTTTGCATATTCTTCTTTATGTTTTTTCATCATACTGGACAATTCAATTTTTGATTTTGTTGAATTCAATTGACCTCGAAATACAACATTCAACTGTTGTTCAATCTTGTAAAATCTTGAGAATTTTTTTTTAATTTTTTTTTACTCTCATGAGTTTTTGTTGGTCTTCTAAATTTGAAAAAAATACTTTTGAAAAAATTTCAGCAAAATTATTTGTAGTGACTGATTTTGTTTTGTCAACTTTTTTATGTTAAAATAATTTGTTTTCTTTACCTGGATGATTTAATAATTCATCTATTAAATTTTCAGTTTCAGTTTGTTTTTCATCTTCAAATAAAAGATCTATGGCTGACAAAACGGACGAATAAAGATGTAATGGTACTGAAGTTTTACCCAAAGAATTTAAAGCTTCTTCCACTGTTTGTCCTTTTTTTAGTATCAAATCCATGGATATTATAATATTTCCATCTTTAAATTTCAAAGTTATTTCTTGATCTGAGGGTATGACCAATGGTGAATCGATCATGTTGGTTGATTTTTAAGACCAATCAAATTGGTTTGTTTTCAGTAAAAAGATTAGATGAGTTGGTTTAGACCAACTTGAACTTGAACATTAGCAATGAAAAACTTCAAATGGTATTGGACTTAATGTAAAGATATTACAGTCTTACTAGCATTTTTGTAAGTTATTTTTAATTGGTCGAATTAATACTGCTGTGGAGGCTCCAACATGGAAAAAGATTTTGAAAAAGTTTTTTTAAACGTACCGAATTTTGCTAAAAACTATAAAAATAGTGAACAAATCAATTTAAATCCATTGAAAAATAATAATGAAATTTTTCTTGAATTTTTCAAGCCAAAAAAAGTTGAGATTAATTGGAATTTGTATGAAGAAATGAAAGAACAAGAAAAATACAAATTTAAATCAAATTAAACTCCACATTAATTTCTTCATTTATGTTGATCAACAAATTGTATTTAATTGCACATGCAAATAAATTAGTTTTTATTACCAAAGTTTCATTGTTTCATTAAACATATTATCTAAATCTTTTTCATTAAATTTACGTGGCATTAATTGATTCACACGATGTTGTGGAAGTGTTCCTTTTACAAGATTTGGAATATCTTTTTCAGTGAAACCAATTTCATTCAATCCATTTGGAACTTCAACTTCTTTCATCAATTTTGTCAATGTATTTGCTAAAATTTCACCTGCTTCTGATTCTTTTGCATTACTAATATTTGCACCTAAAATCTCTGCAGCTTTCAAAGCTCTTTCAGGACAAGCTTCACCACAAAATCTAAACACAGCTGGTGCATTTAAAATAACAGAAATACCATGTGGAACATATGCTTCCTTTGAAGGAAATCCATTTGGAACATAAGTCAATCCATGAGCCATTCCTGACACTGGATAAGACATTCCATGGCATAAATGAACGCCTGCATTCCCAAATCCAATTGCAGCAAAACTTGCAGAAAGTATCATTGCTTCTCTTGCTTCCAGATTTGTTGGGTCTTCGTATACTTTCTTGATGTTTGTGGATGTTAATTCAAGTGCTTTTAAAGCCCAAATGTCACTAATTGGATTACTACCTTGATAGGAAGGTCTGTATTTTGGAGATTTTGGATAATCCCTTTGGTTGAATGGTAATGCTGTATATGATTCAATTGAATGACATAAGACATCAAAGCCTGTTGCCACAGCAATTTCCTTTGAAAGTGTTTTGGTATTTTCAGGATCAACAATAGCCAAAGTTGGTTTTAAATATCTATGAGCTATGAAGTTTTTACATAATTTTTTATTTTACCTATTCCTGTTTTGACATGCATGTCTTCAATATCAAATATTGAAACACCTGTTGATTCTGAACCAGTTCCTGCTGTGGTTGGTACTGCAATCAAAGTCTTTAACATACCAGGAACAGGTTCTCCTTTTCCTAATGGAGCATTTACAAAAGTATATAAATCGTTAACAGGAAAAGTTGTGTAAAGATTAACTGCTTTGGCAGTGTCAATCACTGAACCACCTCCTACAGCACAAATAGAATCAAAATTTGTACTCTTTGCAAAATCAATAGCATGGTAAAATGATTTATCTGTTGGTTCAATTTTAACTTGGTCATAAATAGTATACTTTACATTTGCTTCATCTAAAGATTTTAAAACTGTTTTGACTGGAGATAAATCAATCAAATATGGATCTGTGATAACTAAGACATGTTTAGCATTTAATTCATTAAAGTCATAACCAATTTCATGAGTGGCACCTTTTTTTTATTTTATATTGTTTTTTATTTTTACCATTTCCATATTTCAAGTTTGAAGTTGTCATGTGAATTGCAATTTCTTTGTTAAATGTATTTGTGTTGTAGAATTTTTGTAATTTTTTTGGAGTGAAGACTCTTTTAAAATTCTTCATTTTGTGTTTGGTAAGTTTTGATTGGTTGTTTGCTTCTTTAGGAGTATTTCCGTGGTTGGATAAAGCATGTTGGGGGTTTTCATGTATATAAAATTTTTATTTTTTTTTTTCATTGCAATGAACTTACATTGTTCTTGACTACTTTTGCTCCAACATTGATGTTCATACTTCAAACGATCATCAATTGCAATAATTTTTCAATTCGTTTTTCAAAATCATCTTTTCTAATGTTTTTGTTGACCATCTTTTCCCAAAAAAAAATCATTTACACCCACAAACTTCACATGTTTTTTTCATCTTTTCAACAAAGCGATTGTTCAAAAAAAAGAAATTGAGATCAAGAAAATGGAAGAATATTTAAGGTTCAATCCGGAATTTATTCAATTTCTAATTCACCAAAATTCATAGATAAAATTTCAAGTGCTTTGTCATTGGAATCTGATACATCTTCTAATGAATCTACACCACCAACAGATTCAAACATTTCTGCATATTTTGAATCTTTTGAAAAAATATTTTCCAATCCTTCACAGATCACAGTTTGAATTCTTGAATCTTTTGATTGAAGTGCTTCTGCATAAACTTCTAAAACACCTGATTTTACCATGTATTGAATTTGATCATTAGTACCTCCAGCAGTGGCATTTGAAATAGCCCAAAGTGCTTCTGTAACAATATCTGGTGAATCATTTTTAACCATTGCAAGAAGTAACTCTAAAATTCCACAATCTAAAACGACTTGAATTTGCTCTTTCACACCAGCAGTAATATTTGAAATTGTCCAAGCAGCTTCTTTTCTTATGGTTTTGTGAGTATGTTGTAATAATTTAGCAACAACAGGAACACCACCACATTGAACAAATACATCAGTTTGACGATCTGTCCCAGTCACAATATTTCCAATAGTTCTCAAAGCAGGTGTAACAACCACAACAGTTGTGTGCATCATCAAAGAAATCAAAATTGGAATAGCACCTTGTTGAATAACAGCATCAATAGGTTCATTTGAACCGTCAGAGATATAAGATAAAGCCCACAAAGCATCAGTTAATATGTCAACATCTTGATGATATAATAAAGCGCATAAAATAGGAACTGCTGGTTGAACAACTTTAAAAGAAGGTGATGGTTTTCCTCTACATAAATTTGATAAACACCATGTTGCATTTCTGTCATTCAAAAATTAAAATGAATAGTTCTGTTAAACCTTAAAATATTAATTTTGGTAATTGTGGTAATAATATTGGAAATACCATTTAACATTTCAGCCTGTAAAAGAGCATCTCTATATTCGACGGAATCACCTGCAATATTACCTAAGCACCAAATACTTTGTTCAATAACATCTTCATCAGTTGATTTAATAAGTAATTCAATAAATGAAGTAACAGCTCCTGAATTAACAACTGTTTCTGTATTTTCAGAAGTACCTGAAGCAATATTGGTGAGAGCCCAAGCACTTTCAAATTGTATTTGTGGTCTATTAAAGTCTTTTAAAAATTTGACAAAAAGTGGAACACAACCACAATCAATAACTTCATCAATAGGAGGGTTCTTTTCTGAAGGGTTAAAATATTTTTCTGTTTCTTACCAGTACTGAGTATTTTTCTCAATTCTTGAACTGAACTGAACTGGTCTTCTGGTTTTTCAGAAAGTAAACCTTTGTAGCAGGTTTTTATATTTTTTGTATATTCTGATTCTCTACGAGTTACAACTCTTTTTTCTTCATCACTCATGTCTTCCATGATGTCTGTGTTTGTTGGAATTTTTGCGCTGTAAAACAACCAATGATTTTTCTCATGGTTCCTCCAATCATTTTATAAACGAAAGATTAAATTTAGAATTAAAATTATTCAAGATTTAAAAAAAAAATTATATTAAAATATAAATTACATTACAAATATTTAAGAAATGGTAAACTCATACGAACAATTGAAAAAGCAAAATTAATCAATAAACCTGATAGAATACCGTATCTCATTTTACTTGAAGTACCTCTTTCCAACATCTATTGATCAAAAAAAAGTCAAAAAGAATAAAAAAAAACGAACAAAAATTAAAGAAATGAATGATAAGAAAAAACCAAAAACTAATCCAAAGAACATATCATATAAATCACCTTGCATATTTTCATTTTCTTCTTCTTCTAAATTTGTTGTTTGATTGTTTTCATCATTGATCCATTCATCTTCCATTTCATATAATTGTTCATCTGTTATTTTTCCTTCATTTATTGAATCTATTAATTCTTTTTTATTTCTATAAAATTGAGTTCTCATTTCTTCTATTTCTTCTTCAGAAAAACCGGATTCTGATAAACGATCAAATCCCTTTGGTTCATACTTTTTAAAATTTAGAAAAAAAAAAAAAAAAAAAGTACAAATTCTTCTTCTATAATCGGTTTTAATCGATTTTTATTTTTCCTTCCATAAGATTCAGGTGGTTTTTTATCACTTAAAATACTATTTTTTTTTTAAAAAAAAACAAGTTGAACTTACCATTGCATTGAATCACCATCTTCTAATTTTGTTGACTTTAAAGATAAATGATCTTCTAAAAATTTTCCTCTATATAATAAACGAATCCATTTTCCTTTGAAATCAACTTCAGGACAGAATTTCGGAATTTTATTTTTTAAATCTCTGACTGTTTTTGTATCAACATTTACTTTAATTGTAAAAACTTTTGATATCAGTAACAGTTTTATGATAATTTTATTTTCTTCAGTCATACTTGGACTAGTGATGTTTTTAACAAAGAATGAACAACCAATCAATTTGACACAATTTGTATGTGAAGAAGAGATTGGATGAATCAACAAAAACAAAATTTATTCGATTTGAGAAATTTATTCTCAACTGATATTGAAACAAAAACAGGAAATGAAGCATCCACAGAAAGTATCAACCACAAAAAATTTTTTAACATGTTGTTTTTAGTTATTGATGAGTGTATAAAAATATCAAATATGATGAAGTCATTATTAGGTCCAAAATCAAAAGATAAACTTATGGTTGAATTTGATGGAAATATTATTAATTCAAATGATGGTGCTTTTATTTTACAATCGATTCAATTTTCTCATCCAATTTCAAAATTACTTGTTGAACTTTCAACTTGTATGGATGATGAAGTTGGTGATGGAACTACTTCAGTGATTATTCTTGTTGGTTCTTTATTGCGTAAAAAAAAAAAATAACTGACCAACACAGAAAAGGCAAAAGCAATGTTATCGAAAGGAGTTCATCCAAGGTCTATAATTAGAGGATATTCAAAATGTTTAACCTATGTTGATGATTTTTTCATTAAAAATTCATTGGAATTTGATCCATTCAGTGAAGAAGGAAGAAAATTTTTAATGAAGATTTCAACAACAACTTTAAATTCCAAATTCGTATCTTTGTCATATCCAGAACTTTCAAATTTCAGTTTGAATTCCATTTTAAAATCAAATGGTAATTTGGATGACATCCAATTGATCAAAGTGAAAAATGGAACAATATCTGATTCACAATTTTTTGAAGACTCAATATTGTTAAGATCTGACTTGAAATGCAATCTAAAAAATGCAAAAATAGCTTTAATAGATTTTGATCTAAACATGGTATAAATTATTTAAATTTTGATTTCTTCCTCAAAGCCTAGAACAAATAAGAACTACTCGTTGGTTATTTCTTCATCCAATCAATTGGATCGTATAATAAAAGAAGAAGAGAGTTATTTCAAAGGTATTATGGTCCAATTGAAGAAAAATAAAGTTGGATTTGTCATTTCACAACAAAATTTCAATTCTGAAGGTGTCTCTGATACACTAATCCAAATGTTTTCAAAATACAAAATTCAACTCGTCCAAAATTTGAAAAAAGATTTGATGAAAAAAATAGTTAAATTATCAAAATCTACACTGATGACATCACATGATCAATTGAAGGAATCTTCAAATTTTGGTACTTTGGAAGGTATAGAACGTTAATTTTAACAAATCAGAAATCTTGTCCATTGAAATTGGAATTCAAAACTTTATTGTTCTAAAGGGTGTAAAATCTACATACAGTTCCATAATTTTAAGGGGTCCTTCTGATAATTCAATTGAGGAGACTGAAAGAGCTTTGATTGATTCACTAAAAATTTTGGCAATATCATTGAAAACTCCTGTAAGCATCACTTATCAAAAATAACTTTAATACAGAGAATATGTTCTGGTGGTGGATCTTTGGAATATTCTTTTTCATATTTTTTGAAAAGTTTAAATTTCGAAGATTTAACTCATCACCTTTCAACGATTGCATTTTCAGATGCATTGGAGCAAATCCCAGTGGTTCTGTGTGAAAATTTTGGTTACAAACCAACAACTATGTTAAATAAACTTCAAATAGAAAATAAACATGGTAACTTTAATTTTGGAATTTCTTCATCAGGGGATGTAAAAAACATGTTTGAAATTGGAGTAATCGAACCAATGCAAAACAAAATAACTCAAATAAAAATGGCCACTCAAACAGCTATTCAAATTTTGAAAATTAATGGAATGATAATTTCAAAATAAATTTTATTGCTGGTTATAATTCAACCAATCATTTTCTACTAAAAACATGTCATCACTGAAAGAGTTGTCAAGTATCAAACGAAAATCGAGTAAACAAAAGATCACAGAAAAAAAGAATGAAGAAGGAAGTTCTTCACCGCTGAGTGTCACTTCACCACGAAATTTAGATGGTTACAGTAAAAATCCGAATTATAAGAAATCGAAATCTATATTTCGAATTTTTGAAAAACAACCAACAATTGATGATGTAAGTGAAGATTGGTTATATCATAGTGGACCTAAACTACCACTTTCTTGTTATAAAACAAATAGGTTCGGACAACGTCAACACAGAACTTTAATGTAAAATTAAATAAAAAAAAAAACATTAAAAAACAAAAGGTTCTCTGAAAGTGGTGTTTCAAATTTAAAAGGAAAACAAATTCAATGGTTTTTTCCAATTGAAGATATACACAGTGTTTCAGTCAATCCAAATAATCCAAAAGAGATTGAATTGAAAGTTATAAAAACGTATCAATTTGAATGTGGAAGTGAAAAAGAATTAAAAAAATCTATTGAATCATTTCAAGAAATGAAAAAAGAAGGAGAAAAGAAAAAAAAACAAGGTTCTTCTATTGATGATTTTGAGTTTATCAAAATTTTGGGCAAAGGTAAAAAAAAGGAGAGTTTATTTTTGACATAAAAAAGGGTCTTTTAGTAAAGTTTGTTTGGTGGAACATAAAGAATCTGGGAAATATTTAGCAATGAAGTGTCTAAATAAAAGTGAATTAAAAAAAAGAAATCAAGTTGAACACACCAATACAGAAAGAAGCATTCTATCAACATTTACACATCCTTTTATTGTTAAAATGTATGCTTCTTTTCAAACTTCAGATAAACTTTTTATGTGTTTGGAGGTAAAGTTTTTTTAACAATTTTTAACACAAACTTAGTTTGTCAATGGTGGTGAAATGTTTTATCATTTAAAGAAAGCAAGAAGATTTCCTGATGAATTAGCTTGTTTTTATGCAGCTGAAGTTTTATTAGCCCTTGAATTTTTACACAATAATGATATTATTTATAGAGACTTAAAACCTGAAAATATTTTAATTGGAGAAGATGGTCATGTTAAATTGACAGACTTTGGTTTAGCTAAAATGGGTATATCAAGTGTTGGTGGTGATGATTCCATTGGAAATACAACTGGTACTTTTTGTGGAACACCTGATTACCTTTGTAAGAAAGTTTTTCATTTAATTTATTTGAAGCACCTGAAATTATAGAAGGAGTAGCTCATGGCAAAGGTGTTGATTATTGGGCATTTGGAGTTTTATTATATGAGATGTTGACTGGTCAACCACCTTTCTCAGGATCCAATAGAAGAGAACTTTATGAAAATGCAGTTATTGGTGAAGTTATTTATCCAAGTTATTTATCTGATGTATCTAAAGATTTGATATCACAATTTCTTCAAAAAAATCCACAAGAAAGATTAGGATCAAAAGGAATAAATGAAATCAAAGATCATACATTTTTTAAATATGTAGATTGGGAAAAATTATTCAACAAAGAAATAGAACCTCCATATAAACCAGTTTTCATGGTAAAAAAGTTTTTTTTTTCTAATTTCACTTAAAAAAGAATAAAATTGATTTTGATCAAAGGATGACAATGGAGCAATTAAAAGATATTTTACCTATACCGTCAAACCCTGATACACCTAAAGATACAACTGGTTATACTAATTTTTCATATGAAAATCAAAGTGTGTTAAGTGAATTGTAAAAAAAAAAAAAAAAAAAGAAATTAAATTTTTTATTTATTCATTTCAAAAAAAATAGAAATTAAATGTAATACAATCATTATTTTTAATACTAAAATTGCAACTTGTTTTAAATATTCTTTCAATGAAAATCTTTTTTCTATGAATGAAATATTTGGAATTTTTTTATGATAAAAAATTTCAATTGAATTATTCTTTTTTAATTGATTTACAATATCAAATAGCTTTGAATATTTCTTTACTTGATGATAAGAAACTATTTCTTTTGGGAATTCAATTTCTTCAAAGTGATATGGTACAAGTGTGTATTTATTTCCAATGTATTCTTTTGAATCAACACTATAACTATATTCTAAATTTATAAGTTCATTTTCATGTATAAATCCTGATTTTATTATTTTTCCTTTTGTCTTTTTAAAATTCTTCGAAAGAGGAGAAAAAAAAAAATAATTGATATTTCTACGGAATGATTTGTAGACATGATTGACTGAAAAGATTATACTTGCACTAATTACCAACATTTGAGATACTTTTTCCTCTTTATCCTTCGTCAACTTCATGTTTTTTTGTGTGAAATTATTGGTAGAAAAAAAAAAAAAGTGAAAAGTATAAAAAAATTGGATTTTCATTAAATTATTCTGGTTGTGTGTATCTTTTTACAATTCCTATGATAAGAACTGCTGCTAAGGATCCTACTCCTAAAACTGTGATAATTGCGATGATGATAACCATTGGTACTTTTTCTTTAAGTTGATCCTGAAAAAAGAATTAGTTTTTGACATGTTTTTTTATTTACCACAATTGAGATTTTTTTTGTAACGACTGTTTCTTCAGTCAAAGAAATTTGTTCATCATTGTCCATCATGTGTTGAGTTTTTTTAGTTAGAAGGATTAGGCCAATCAAATTTACTCAAATCCTTCTATTTAATTCGTTGGACACTTGTTGAATTTTTGTTGTATTTTCAATTAAATAAAGAGTTTTAAAAACTGCATCATTTTTGGAAATTCTAGATTAGAATTGTTAATTTTGGGAATATTATTGTTCAAATTTGGAGAGTAGTAACTTTATTGGTTTTCAGAAAATTGACTCTAGTTCTTTATTTTTGAATAATATATGAGAATTTTACAAAATTGTTGAATTGTGGTTGAACAAACTTCTATTTTTAGACCAATCAACATTTAATTGGTCAACTAATCCGTTAACGAACAAAACTAAACCGTAAAGAAAAAACATGGGTTGTTTTGGAGGAAAATCAGATGCGGCAAGTGAACGTAATGCCAACTTGGAGAAAAAAATCAAAGAAGATGGATCTATGTCAAGTAAAGAAATCAAACTTTTGTTGTTAGGCTCCGGTGAATCAGGAAAAAGTAAAAAAAAAAAAAAAAAACTTAAAAACTAAAAAAGGTACACTTTTCAAACAAATGAAAATCATTCATCATAATGGATATACACAAGAAGAGTGTTTAATCTACAAAGACGTCATACGTTCAAATGTACTTCAATCCATGAAAGCTTTAGTAGCAGCTGCACAAAAATTAGGACATTCAATTTCAGATGAAAACAACAAAGCTATTGCTCAAAAAATCCATCAAATTGACCAAGAAGCTCTTTTAAATGTATCAAAAATCTATACAGAAGAATTAGGAAACGAACTTGCTGCTCTTTGGGCTGATGAAGGAATTCAACAAACTTATCAAGATAGAAGTAACTTTCAACTTTTAGATTCCACAGAATAGTAAGAAGAAAACAACTTTTTTAAACACAACTTTTCTCTTTTAGTTTCTATAGTCATATTGATAGAATTAGTAAAAAAGATTTTGTTCCAAATGAACAAGATGTTTTAAGATGTAGAGTTAAAACAACTGGAATTGTTGAAACTGAATTCGAATATAACGGTTTTAAATTCAAATTATTTGATGTTGGTGGACAAAGAAATGAAAGAAAGAAATGGTAAAATAACATATTATTAATTTAAATTTTAAATAGGATTCATTGTTTTGATAATGTCACAGCTGTCATTTTTGTGACAGCAATGTCAGAATATGATTTAAAATGTTATGAAGATGATTCAACAATGAGAATGAAAGAAAGTTTAGTTTTATTTGATGAAATTTGTAATTCAAGATATTTCCAAGATACAGATATTATTCTCTTTTTTAATAAATTAGATTTATTCAAAGAAAAAATTAAAAACGTAGATTTAAAAGTTTGTTTCCCAGATTATACAGGTGGATGTGATTATGATTCAGCTTCAAAATTCATTGAAAAAGAATTTAGAGATAGAAATCAAGATGATGGAAAAGAAATTTATGCTCATTTTACTTGTGCTACAGATACAAATAATATTAAAAATGTATTTGATAATATTAAGGAAATTATTCTTAAAAATAATATTAAAAATTAAAAATATTTTTTTATTCAAAACTCAAAACCTATACCCCCATACACCTAATGTAGGTTTATTTATCTAAAAAGCAGGAGGTGATTTATTTGAAACTCTTGGTCTTGGCTGAGGTGTTGGTTTAGGTGATGGTTTAGGTGTTGGTTTAGGTGAGTACCTTGGTGATGGTCTAGGTGTTGGTTTTGGTGTTGGTAATTTTGGTTGTGGTATTTGAATTATATCAGGACACTCTTTTGAATAAGATGCTGATGTTGGACATTGATAAGGAACCATATTTGAATAAACACAAAAAATAACATTTAAAATCTTTGTACCTGAACATTCAATTTCTGGTTTCACTTCATCTATTGATATTAATTTCAATAACTCTTCTTTAGATATTTCAAAATTAACGTTGACTTTTGTTTTTAAAATTTCCCAAAAATCTTTTTTTTTTCTGAATTGAATTGCATAATTAAAGTAATTAGATTGTTCAATTTCATTATTAAATGGTAAACATATTCCTTTTGTTTTTTTATTTTTTTTTTTTTTTTTACCATCTTTTTCAAAGGCTTCTTTCCATTGATTGTTTGAATAAAATTGTGGCCAAAGATTTTGAAGATTAACTTTAGTTTCTGTTGTTAATTTTGTTTCATCAAATGTTTTTTTTGTACAAGTAGCAGAAGTTTCTTTTTCTCTTGAAAATTTTGTTATATAAAATGAAGGTTCTCTTTAAATTATTATTTAAAAAATGAATAGGTTAAAGTTACTTTGGTAAATTATTCGTTATACAAGAAGCATCAGAACAATAACTAATTGGCCATGTTTGAGTAATTCTTGCTTGAAAATTTTGTTGATTTTTTCCACTATCATAAATGATTCTATATGCAAAAACCAAGATGGCAAATAATGAAACAACTGAAATAATACATAATCCAGTATATGCTAATTTTGTTTGATTTGTTGTTGGGTTTGTTTGATTCATATTTCTTGGTCTTCCATGGTTCCAACTCTCATTGCTATCTAATAAACCACTTGAATCTTCATAATCATCAAAATCATTAAGGTCTACCAATGTTGGTTCATTATGCTCTTCATTCATTTCTCCTTGAAGTTGTAATTTGATTGGATAATTTTGTTGAACAAGTATAAATGCTTGTGGAATGTCATCAAAAAAAAGTTGAATTACCAACTGATATAATAGATTCTAAATATGATGAAGAAACAAAAATTATCACTTTTTTGACTTCAAAAAATCAACTATTTTTGTTTGATCTGCAAAATAAAAAAGAAACAAAATTGGATAACATTTTGAGATTTTTGATTTTAAGCTCAAATAATATTAAATTATTATTAATTTTTATGGAAAATGAAGATAAAATTATTTTAAAAATATTTGAATTCACTTCATTATTGACTGAAGAATATTTTGAATTTAAAATTTTGGAAGTACAAATACAAAAAGATGAAGATTTGAATGAAGAAAAAGTTTTTTCAAATAATTGTTTAATATCAACAAATAAATATGGTGGTGAAGAATTTTGTGTTTATAATTCAAATCTTCATTTGTTATTTGTTTTTAAAATTTGTTTGAAGAATTCAAAAGAAATTATAATTGAAAATGTTTTGAATTTTCATACATTTTCAAGAGTATTTTCAATGTTAATGACTGATACTTTAATTTTATTGGGAAGTACTTCTTCAGTTCATATTTATAATTGGAAATTATTCTTAAAAAAAAAATCAAATGAACTGAATTTAAAACAAGGAAGATGTGTTTATTTACCAAAAAAAGTTGAAAAAGAACAAATTATAGGTATTCTTTTTTCTAAAAATTGACATTTTTTAATAGGTATTTTTCATTTTAATTTTTTACTTTTTTTCTTGATATGAAACCATTATCGAATTCAAAAATTATTTTGATGAATAATTTTGGAAAATTATATGCATTGAATTGTTTAATACCATTTGATGAAGATTTCTTTGTTTCTTTTAATTTAGATTTTGATGTGGCTTTTTTTGATATTTACACACCATTTTTTGATCAACAGAATTCGTCCTCTATTTCAATTTTAAACACCAAAAATCAAATAATCATATTAGATTCATTGTTAAATTTATTTCAAAAAGATCAATTTGATTCAAATTTTCAAGAAATCTTCTTATTCAATGAAAAATTAGAAAAAATTTTTGTCATTGGAAAAGATTGTTTATTATTAAATTCAAAAGTGGAAAATAGTTTAATTCAATTCAAGAAAAAAGAAATAAAATAAAATACAACATTTATTCTGGTATTGCAGTGTCTTTCAAATATTGTAACATTGCTTTATAATAATTGGCTTTTTTTCTTTCATTCCCAATCATATCACTAATTCTACGAACTTTAAAATCCATAATCTATTCAAAATGTTCAGAAAATCTTATTTTGTAATTTTACTTGAGGTGCATCATCTATAGTCTTTGCCCAGTCTTGCCAATCTTTTAATTTGAAACTACTTGCTTTTCCACCTTTAAAACTTGTTCTTGTGACTGAATTCTTATTAAAATTTTGAGATCCAGTTCTACGGTCTCTTTCATGTTCAGCATGTGCTTTGAAGAACCAAAATTCAGCTTTTGCTTGAATTTTGGCTTCAGTTGATGTGTATTGTTTGACATATGATGATTTAATTGTATTTTCAGTTTGTCCCCTTCCTCCAAGTACTACTTCAGTCATGTAATGAGTTCCAAATTTCTTAATTGCATCAACATATTTTCTTTCATCATATTCTTCAGGTAAACTTTTTAACATTGCTTTGAAACTATTTGAAGGTTTAAGTTCACTTGGCGATAGAATTAAAAGAAATCTATAAGAACCAAAGTATTGTTCAGTTTTTCCATATTGATAAGATGAACCTCTTGTGACAGAACGGACTTGTTTAACTTCAGCACTAGCACTAAACCATGGTCCAATATCAACTCCAACTGATGTTCTCTCTTTTATATGGTCTTCAAATTTTTTTGAGTTTTCAACTAAAATTGTTTCTTCAATAGCTTCATTAATGAAAGTACAACGATGTTCATTGAAATATCCCCATGTTTTACCTGTAATATGATTTCTAATAGCTTTATTTCCTTTTGTTGTTGCGTATGGTGGTAATCTGAATTCACCTGTCACCATGTCAATTCCTTGATTTACAAGGTTGAGATTTGGTACACAAAAGTGCTTTCCACATCTTGTCAATAACTTGGTTGAATTGAATTTGGCTAATGAAAGAGTAACTAATAACAAGCAGACAGTAATGACCTTCTTCATTTCTGCCATCACTAAAATAATTTGATTGGTTAAACTGATTTTACTTTTACCAATCATTATCCAACAAAATTTATTTAAATTTTTAAAATTTGTAAAGATTTATCAAAAGATGCTGAAACCCATTCAGGGTTCAGGTTTGACCAAGAAACTTGATTTACTTCACCTTGTGCTTTGTAAGATAAAGCAGGTGAATTTGTTGGTTTTGGCATATCTTTCAATTCCCAAATCAAAACTTGTGAATCATCTCCAGCAGAACACAAATGACTCGATGAATGAGGAGCCCAACAAATTGAATTAACAGGAGCTGTATGACTGTCTAATTCAACAACTGGAACCGAAGGAACTCTAATGTCCAAAATGATGATTTTTGAACCGTCTTGATAAATTGTAGCAACGTAATTTGTATCTTGTTTATTCCAAGAAAGTCTTAAAAGTGGATCATAATTTTGACTTTCATAAACAATTGTTGAATGTTCTAAATTTCTTAAATCAAACATACGTAATGATCCGTCTGCTCCAACTGATGCAAATATATCTTTTCCTTTGGTAAATGCAATATCAAACACTTCTTTATCGTGAGCTATTAATTGTGTTATAACTGCTTGTTTTTCAATGTCCCAAACTGTGCATGTTGTATCTATTGAAATATTTAGTGTTAAAAAAAATTTTTTTTTTTTTTTTAAGTTTACCTATACTTGATGTTCCTAAAATATTTGGACTGAATGTATTCCAATCAAATGATGTGAGCGGTGCACAAAATTCGGAATTTTTTGACTTGTTTTTAAAAAAGTTAAGAAGTGAAAAGACCTACAGTATTTAAACATGATTTTAAATCTGCTTTTTGATTATCTTTTAATTCCCAAATTCTGAGATAATCACCAGATGTAGCTAACAAATCATTGGACACTTTTGTATTGTCTAAAGTTGGATGAAATAATGTTTTTGAAGCAGGATATGGGTGCTCAATGGTGTGTGTATTTTCAAATTTACCTAATTTTTCATTGAGTTGAATAATTTGAATGTAATTTGTGTAATCTTCAATAAAACTACCACAACAAAGTCGAAATGGTTTGTCTTTTCTATTTGACCAACTTGTAGCATACATTGTAAATGGTGCTTCATAAGTATATATTTCTTTTTTTTTATCAGTTAGTTTTTGAAACATTCAAAAGAAAAGAAAATGTTAAATTGATTGGTGGAAAATTTAACAAGTTTTTATTAGGTTTTTAAATTTTTGTGGAAATAATTCAATAAAATATTTTGAGAATAGCGGTTGTAAAATTATTTTTTTTTGAAAATATTGATTGGCCGAATTTTATCCAATAATATTCTATTTCTGACGTCAACACCGTTTTCCTTCAATGTCTTCAAGTAACCAGTAAGTTGAAAAAATAAAATTAAAAAACAAAAGAGCATTCGATGTACTCTTCAAAATTTTACTTATTGGTGATATGGCTGTTGGAAAGAGTTGTATCTTGATGAGATACGCTGTAAGTTTTTTAAAAAAAAAGTTTTAAATAAAAAAAAGGATGATGTATTTAACTCAACTCATGTTTCAACAATTGGAGTTGATTTTAAAATTCGTACAATTAACTTTGACGGAAAAGTTGTTAAACTTCAAATTTGGGGTAAACAAAAAAAAAGCAAAAAATTTATTTATTCATTTTAAAAGATACTGCTGGTCAAGAACGTTTTAGAACTATTACAACATCATATTATAAAGGAGCTCATGGAGTTATTATGGTTTATGATATAACTAAAAAAGAATCTTTTGATAATCTTCAAAGTTGGTTAAACGATATTCAACAATATGCTGAAGAAGATGTTGGTATAATTTTGGTTGGAAATAAAGTCGATCTTGAAAATCAAAGACAAGTTCAAAAATCAGATGGAGAAGATTGGGCAAAAAAATTAGAAGTACCATTTTTAGAAACAAGTGCAAAAGATGCTCAAAACGTCGACGATGCGTTCACAAAAATGGTTGAACGTTTATTTGAAAAAAAGTAACTTTTCTAAAATTATATTTAACTTTTTTATGTGAAGAGTTTCAACAACAATGGTTTCACAAAGTAATAATGATGATAAAATTGTTATGAGTCAACCAAAAGCAAAAAAGAAAGTTTGTCTTATTTTGTAAAATAAACCAACAAAAAAAAATAATTTAATTTTTTTTTTTCTTCTTCTTTTCTCTGAACTCGAAACCATAATATCATCTCATATTGTTAAACTTATTAATTTGGAAAAAATCAAATGATTGGATAGTTCTCTTTTTTTCTTACAAGATGAAGAAGTTGACTAAAGGTCTGTTCACTACACCAATTTATTATGTGAATGGAACGCCTCATATAGGACATTTACATACACAATTCTTAACCGAATCTGTTGCTCTTTGGTGGACAATGAAAAGAAATAAAAATGAAGAAAAAAAATTCTTTTTTTCCACAGGAACAGGTTTGAAAAATAGAAAATTAAAAATTTAAAAAGATGAACATGGATTAAAAATTGAAAAAGAAGCAAAAAAAAATAACAAAAATCCACAAGAATTTTGTGATGAAATTTCTAAAAATTTCAAACACGTTTTTGACTTTTATAAAATAAAATATACAAACTTTATTAGAACTACAGATGAAGAACATAAAATAACTATTGAAGAAATTTGGAGCTCTTTGAAAAAAGATATTTATTTTGGAAAATATGAAGGTTGGTATTGTATTTCTGATGAATCATTTGTTACCAACGTTATAAAAACAGAAACTGGTGAAGTTCTATCATTGGAGTCTAATAAACCATGTGAATGGGTAGTAGAAGAGAATTTCAAATTTAATATCAAAAAATATAAAGAAAAAGTACATAATTGGTTGTTAGAAAATCCAGATGTTATTAAACCAAAATCAAAATATTTAGAAGCTTTGAAGATAATTGATGATGTATTTAAAGAAGATTTATCAATATCAAGGTCAATTGAACGAGTTGAATGGGGTATTAAAGTTCCTAATTTTGAGAATCAAGTTATCTATGTTTGGGTTGAAGCGTTATTCAATTATTTCACAACTGGAAGAAAATTGAAAATATGGCCACCAGAATATCAAGTATTAGGAAAAGATATTTTAAAGTTTCATGCACTTATTTGGCCTGCTTTGTTATTCTCAGTGAATTTAGAATTACCAAAAAATCTATTAATTCATTCTCATTGGACAGGTAAATTTTCATTGAATTTGAATTAAAAATTGAAAAGTTAATAATATAAAAATATCAAAATCATTAGGTAATTTTGTTGATCCAAAAGAAATTGGTGAAAAATATGGAATTGATTATGTAAAATATTTTTTACTTAGACAATCAAATTTAAGTCATGATTCTGATTTTAGTGAAAAAGATCTTCAAATACACGTGAATGAATTATCAAATAATCTTGGAAATCTTTTAAAAAGAACATTTGCATTGAAATTACACAATGAAGAAGATAATAAAATTACTTTTAAAAATATAACCAAATCAGATAAAGAATTAATAGAAACTATTAATCAATTATCAAAAAAAGTTATTCATTTTTATGATAATTGTGATTTTAGACAAGGAATTTTAACTATTATGGAAATACTTGATAAAGGAAATCAACATTTTTCTTTAGAAAAAACATATAAATGTAGAGGTGAAAGATTGAGTACACTCAAATACATTATTGCGGAAATTTTAAGAATTTCAGGAATTGGTTTATATCCAATTTTACCTGAAAAAATGATTGAATTATTAAAATATATTAATAAAGAAAATGATTGTTTAGAAAATGAAATGAAATTTAAAATAGATTCAAATTATCAAATTGAATTCAATCCTCCTTTATTATTTCGAAAAATTAAAAAATAAATTCATTTTTTTTTTTTTTTTGAAAACTGAAAAAAAGTTTCACCTTGAATCATATAAGTCTCTGGAATCAATTCATTTTCAACTAATCGAAAAAATAATTTTGTTAACGCATTTGTCTTTGATTCTTTTTTATTTTTTCCAGATGCTTTTTCGGAAATATTTGTATCTTGATTAAAAACTTGTGCAGTACATTCATAATAATGTACGTTACTGACTGTTCCTAAACTGATCTCTTTTGGTTCTGTATATTTTGGAGATACTCTAAATACTTTTTGAATGACATTGGTCACAAAAGATGATGGATTTTCAGCTTTAACAATATCATCATTACTTTTTAAATTTGTTGTAATAGGTTTCACTTGTTTAGAATGAATTTTATTCAAATGTGGATTATCTTTTTTTAATGTTAAATTTAACTCACGTTTTCCAATACTTTCCGTGTTCACTTTTTTAAAAAACACGAATTAATTATTTTTTTTATTTTACTTGTTTTTGGACGAGTTCGATCATAAATTGTATAATATTTTTTATTCATTAATCGATTCCATTGATTTGTTAATACATGCTTGTGTGATTTTAATTAAAAATAAATTATTACATCATTGTCTAGCTCTTCTAAAATATTTTTTCTCATTTCTTCTAATTCTTCTTTTGATCTTGGTGCAATTTTTATCATTCTATTTTCTTTGATTCCATTCCATTCTATAGGTATTTTTGAAATATTATTTTCATCCATTGTTGAAGTTTCAAATTTTTTTTTTTTTTTTTTAGATTTTTCTTTATTTGCATCTTCAAGTGGTCTTTTTAAACTTTCAGGTTTAGTTTCTATTTCTTCTTCTTTTTCTGCTAAATCAAGTTCTGTGTCAAATTCTTCAATTTCCATTTTTTTTTTATGTGAGAATATTATTGGATGATTAATTCTCCTTTCAAGATGAAGTTGGATTGGCCATTTGTAAGATGAAGAAAAAAAAATTGATTTTAAAATAGATTTCTTATACATCCTCAATAGATGATTTTCATACAGGTGGTCTCTATTTTACAGACTCAAATGACAATCAAACCATTCTACAACAAAGTAAAAAAAAAATATTTTTTTTTATTTCTTTTTTGAAGCTTCTTATCAAAATTATTTTAAAACTAGAACAAATTTAGAAAGAATTTTAAGATTCAATGATGAAATTTCAACTAATTTAATAAATGAACATAATTTTGAACCTTTAAAATTTCCACGTACAGAAAGAGTCAGATTTGAAACTAAAAACATGAATTTTATAAAAAAAATACCTGATGTGACACCAATTAGTTATTTCCGAAATTTGATTCTTGAAGAATTTACAACAATAATATGTCCACAAGGAAATCTTTTAGAAAAATTTGAATTTGAAAATGAAATATATTTGTTAAGAATTTCAGGTCATTTTATGAATAGAATTATTTGTTTGAATTTGAATGAACCATCACAAGAATATCAATTTGATGCAAATTCAACAATTCATCAAATCATCGTTCATCAATTTCAAGATACAACTTTTATTGTAACAAGAGAAATGTACCAGATTTCCATTTTTAAATTTGGATATTTTGAACAAGAAAATCAATTAAAATTGATAAAGAATATCTCTTTCAAATCATTGGTTTATAATATTTCATTTTTAAAGTTGAACCTGAGCTCTTTTAAATTATTGGTTATTTTGGAAAATAAGAATTTTATTATTTTCAATTCAAAATTAAAACAGGATTTGAAAATGAATATTGATTGTGATTGTAATGAATCTTTGAAACCAGATTATATCTCAACGAATGAAATTTTATTAAACTTGAAAAAGAAAATTAACTTAATTGATACCAGAGTACATTTTGAAATTATTAATTTTTTAGTCTGGAGATTGGAAGGAAGTTATTTCAACAGATGAAGAAATTGAGAATGTTTCTGCGAATCCATTTAAACCAATGGAATTCGTTGTTTCAAATTCATCTATTTCATTGTATGACATAAGAAAGTGTCATCAACCATTAATTAAATTCAAACATCATGCAAAAGAACCATTCAAACATATCATCTTTGAAAAAATAAATGAATCAGGTTTGATAACAAAAATTCCACTAACAACTAGAATTATTTTTTTCATGGAATCATTCTCATAAAGATATAGTAATGAATCAATTATCAAGGACAAAATACTCTTTTAAAGATGAATTTTTAGAATCTGAATACAACAATGAAGCTCCAATTTCAAATTCGACGGGAATGAGATTTGAAAGTTTTAAAGATTCAAGTTTGTTAGTTAATGATGATATATTGTACAGAAAATATCCAAAAAGATCATTAAGAGGAGTGACTTGGATAAATCATGAAGATGAATATTTCAGTTTGATACAAACCAGTGATATTGGTGATCTATTCATTCAATCATTTTCATTTGAAAAAAATGATGAAATTGATGAGAATATCATTCAATTTCATCAGAGTTTACACACACAAAATGATTATTTAGAATTATTTGAAAAGTCATGTTACGATCCAGAGTTAGATTGTTTTTTAAAAAAGAATGTTAGAACAAAGAAATATAGTGATTTGAAGTATAAAATTCGAAGTGTAAAATCAATTAAAGAAGGTTTGTTATTCTAATTTTATTGAAAAATTAAAGAAATGATGAAACCAATTCCTGAAATTGTTGGAAATGATAATTTAGAAAAATATTCAGATTTGATAATTACATTCTTGGAATCTGGTCCAAAGTATATGTTTGTTTATTGTTTTTTTAATATCTTTGAAATTAGTGAAGAAATTGCTCAACATTTAAAAATTCAAAAAAAGAAATCAACCGAGATTACATCTTTGGAAAAGTTTATTGATTCAATTTCTAATCGATTTGATATTACAAAACGAAAATGTATCACTTCTATTATTTATGAGATTGATATGGAACCAACAATGAATGAAACTGTCACTATAGATCCTTCAAGTTTAGATGCAACTTCTATTTTATTTTCAGAAGATAAAACTTCAAAAAAAGAAATGTTTGAAGAATATATGAACAAAATATTTGATGAATTTTAAAAAATGAAATAATTTTCTTTGGTGTATCCTTTTTTGTTGATCAATTGTTCAGTCAAATCACAAAAGTTATCTCTTCCACAAATGAAAATAAAATTTGAATTATTTTCTTTGTTTGGTAATATTATATTCAAATACTCATCAATATATCCAATGTGTGGATATTTCTTGTTTTCTGGTGAACTCAAAATGAATGTTGATGTTAGTTTATCATTGGTCAATAATTTATCTTTCAACAAAACATCATCTTCAGTTTTATTTGCAAAAATTAAATTGATTTTTGTTTCATCTTTGTCATTTGAAGTTATTTCTTCAATAATCTGAAAAGGATAAAAAGAATGATTTTTTCAAACCTGTATCATTGGTGTGATTCCAGTTCCTCCAGCTATCAGATACACATATTTGAACTTATTAGGTTCATATTTATAACTTCTTTTTGGTTTTGAAAATTCCAATTCTTCATCAATCTTCAGATCATGAATATGATTTGACATTTCACCATCATAATATTTTTTTACTAAAAGTTTTAAAATTCCATTTTGATAAAAAATTGGAGTATATTTTCTTTTAATTTCTTCAAAATTATCAAAAAAACGAACAATTAAATGAGAACAAGTCAATATATCGAATTCATAATTTAGTGGAATTTTGAAATGAAAAATGTTAGTATTGTGATTGTAAAATTCAATTTTTTGTAATTTGAACTTGTAGAACTTCTCTTTGACTATATTTTTATTCATTTGAGGTTCTGTTGTTGTCACTGCAATTTTGGTTCCATAATTATAAATAGTAGGTAAATTTGATTTTGATTTATTTTGATATCCAATATTTGAATTTAAAGACATATTTGAAAAAGGTGATAAGAAACTTGTTGTTTTTAATTCACCAACAAAATATTTTCTTAATAATTTTCTAGCTCTTTGTGAATGAACAGTTGCTTCAAATGCTTGAGTAACATCTTGTCCACCTGTTTTTAAAATCAAATTAGCACCACCTTAAATATTAATATTTGGTTAACGCACCTTCAGTTCCGAATGTGAATTTATTTTACTTTGTTTTTTACCTGGATGTTCATCTAAAAATTCAGAGACATCATAGACTTTATTGTGAATAATAACAAAACAATCTTCTTTTATATTATGTTTTTCCACTTCTTTTGCATTATAAACCTTATTTTGTCTCATGGTTTAAAAGATAAAATGATTGGTAGAAAAAATTTATTCAAATAAATGTTGTTCTTTTTTGATACTACGTTTATTCTTTTTTGATGAATTTGGCATCTTTAATTTTGGTGTTTTTGGATTATTTGTTGATTTTGGAGTCTTTGGTGATTTTGATTTCACAGATTTTGGAGTTTTTGGTGAAATTGATTGTGTAGTGTGAAATACTGGTTCTTTTTTTATTTTCTTCATTTTTTTAGGTTTTTTCAATTTAGTAGAAATTTTCATTGAATTTCCAAATCTATTTTTAACATCTTCATTCTTGGTATCATTTGAATGAGTATTTTTTTTTTCATTGAATTTTTGATTGAAAACATCTTTAACGACATGATTAATAACTTTCTGTTGTTGTTTTTGAAATCTAATAGATGAATTAATATCGTTAAACCCATTTATCCTTTCTAAATTTTCTTTTGGAATAGTTCCAATTTTTAGTTGAACATTTCTGATTTGTAGTTCAACTTCAGCCACTTCTTTTTGAAGATGCAATAATTTTGAAATTAAAAATGATTCTTCATCTTTTAATTCTTTGAACCTATTATCTTTGGAAGTGTTTTGTTCAAATGATATTTTGACCTTCAGTAAAGCATGTGGTTTTGCTATTTCATGTCGTTTTCCATGGAGCAAAGATGCTTTTTTCAAACTCTTTTCATTTTTGAATTCAAGTACTGCTATACCTGTTTCACGTGTATAAATTGGACTTTGAATCAACTAAATAAAAAAAATTAAAATTTTTCAAATAAAAGCACTTCTGTTTTTCCAAATATTTTAAAGAAATCTTCATCTGATACATTTTCATCTAAATTATAAAATATTGCTTTGAAAATTATTTTTTGTTCTTCCTCTTCTGATTCCTCTTCTGAAGAATAATTTTGAAGTGAAATAAATTCATTATTTGTGGATTCATCCTCATCTTCTGATTCCTCTTCTGATTCAAAATCTAAACGATGTAAATGGAGAAATGATTCATCTTCTGGTTCTTCTTCAACATTGCAGTACCTTTTTCCTTTTTTTACCATTTTGAACAAATTTGATGATTGGTCAAATTTAATTCGATCACACTTTTTCAATTCTTGTGTTTTTGGTTTAAAAAACTATTAATAAACCAAATTTTATTTAAAATAACTTTCAAGATTTTTATTTTCTCTTTCTAAAAATCCAGCATTATTTGTTACTCTTTCAATACATTGTAAAATATTTCTTTTAGCAGATGGTGTCGGATGATCTTTAAAAAACTTTGTGATATCATCAACCATTTCAAATGTATTAAATCTACTACAAGTGGCATTAACAACACCTGGAATTAAAAATCCAGTTCCTTCATATTTCTTATTAATAACTTCCCAATTCTTCTTTACAAAATCCCAACAAATTTTTCTAGAAAATGATTCACTTGACAAAGAAGCCAATGGTGTAATAAAATCTTGAGGACGAACTTTTTCGCTCATGATCAATTCAAATGTTTTATCTAAAAGTTTGGAGTATTGAGTTTTGCATAATGAATGTAATGCTCTTCTCTTTTCTTCATGTAATTCTGAATTTTCATAAATATTCAACATTTGTTGATATTCTTTTTCAGATCCATATTTAACAACTAAATCATAAACTAAGGATCTCAAATCTGGTGATAATTTTTCTTTTTCTTGAAATCTTTTCTTTGCTTCTTCAATAGTTGATTTGTGATTGGATGATGATAAAATACCAATAACAATTGATCTTGTTAATGTATCTAAATGAGAATCTGATTTTTTTGAATCCCAAGTTAATTGATTCATTTGTGGTTCAAAAATATCACAAACAAATTTTTGGAAATTTAAAAAATAATCTTTTTCTGAAAGATTATTCAACAAATATCCAAGAGATGAAGAAATCATTTCCCAAATTGAGTAATGATTTTCATTTTTGTAAGATTTCAATAATGTTAAATAATCTGTAATTGGTATCATACCAGACCTTGATAAATTGAATGAATCTGAAATTAATGAAATTCTATCTCTTGCTGGAATTTCCAAATTAAGAATTCCTTTTGAAATTTTTTCCAACATTGATTTTGAATAATTAACTCGATAGAAACCTGATTGACCATCATTTAATTTAACCCAATCATCTTTTGATTTCAATTTAATTGTAAATTTAGTTTCTCTTTCTTTAAAAATGAAATCGAATTTCTCACCAGATTTTGTTTTGATGGTTACTGGAATTTGCCAAAGAGTTTCATTTTCTTTTTCTATTCCAGATAAAAAGAATCTTTGTTGATGAAATTCTAATGTCATATTTAAATCATCATCAATGGTTTCTTTTACTGAAATAACAGGATAACCCTCTTGTTTAATGAAAGTATCCATAACTTCTTTAACTGGTTTTTTTGCAACTTGAGATAAAGATTCCCAAAGATCTTCTGTTACAGTATTAGAATATTGATATTTTGTTAAATATTCTTGAATTCCTTTTTTAAATGAGTCTAAACCAATGAAATCAACCAACATTCTTAATGAACTACCACCTTTTGCGTAACTAATTGAATCAAAAATTTCATTAATTTCGTCTGGATGTTTCACAGGGATTTCAATTGCATGTGTATTTTTCAAAGAATCTAAATTTAAAGCGACTGAATAAACATTTGAAACAAATTGTGTCCATATGTCCCATTCTGGAAATATATTATCAACTGCCAAATGTTCAATAAATCTTGCAAATCCCTCATTTAACCAAAGATATGTCCACCATTCCATTGTAACAAGATTTCCAAACCATTGATGAGAAATTTCATGTGAAATAGTTCTGGATGTTGCTTGTTTGGTTGCTTGTGATGAATTCTTTTCATCAATCAAAAGTCTTGTTTCACGATAAGTAACACATCCCCAATTTTCCTTTTTAATTTTTTTTAGTTTAAATTTAATACAAACCATTGCTCCAGCAGCAAAATCAGGTATTCCTAATAAATCCATTTTTGGTAATGGATATGGAATTCCAAAGAAATCATTAAAATAAGAAAGAGATTTTGTTGCAACTGAAAGAGCAAATCTTCCTTGTTCTTTTTTACCTACTGGTGTATAGACTCTGATATTAGTTCCTTCTTTTGTTTTTTCTTCAATAAAATCAAATTCACCAATAATATAAGCGACTAAATAAGTTGACATGATTGGTGAAGTCGCAAATTTTACAATTTTATAATTTTCATGTTCTTTATCATTTTCTACTGATGTTTCATTCATATTTGAAACAGCAACTTTATCATTTGGAACTGATAAAATAATATCAAAAGTTGATTTGAAAGCAGGTTCATCAAAACAAGGAAATGCCCTTCTTGCATCTTTTTTTTTTTTTATTAATTTTTTTTTTTTTTTTACCTGTTGGTTCAAATTGTGTTGTAGCCATCCATTTAGTTTCATTATTTAATTTATATGAACTTTTATAAAATCCTGACATATTTGAATTTAAGTCTGCTCCAAATTCAAGTTGTAACTTTATTTGTTTTCCTTTTTGAAAAGTTTCTGGAAATTGTAAAGAAATTGTTTGATTTTTCAAATCATATTCTAATTTTTCACATTTAATTTCACCAACACTGATAGTTTCTTCTTTGATTTTTAAGTTTAAACTGTGTAAAATAATTTTTGAGGAATTTTCAAGTACATTTAAGTCTATTGAAACTTTTCCTTTGAAATTTAATTTTTCTAAGTCAGTGTGAATGTAAAGGGTATAATGAGAAGGTTTGAAATTCTTCGGAAGTAAATGTTCGTTCTTCATAATGAAAAATTGAAATGATTGGTCCGATTATTTTTCTCAATTAAAAATATTTTTTTCATTCATTTTCTAGAAAAAAATTTGTTGTATCTGAATGTTCAATCAAAATAAAATTGATTCAATTTTGGAATTAATTCACCAATCAAATTATCAACTGCAAATTGACACATGGAAGGTTTACTCAAATTACCAGGAATACCAAAACTCGAAAAAAACATGGCTATTATTATGCTTATCCTTAATTTCATCTCTGGTGGATTTGGTACTATTGTTGCTGCATTCTTAAATGAAGGAGGTTTTGATGTTATGACTTTGGTCATGGGTATTGGACAATTCTTGACAATTTGGATCGGAATTGGTTGGATATGGGGTGTAGTTTGGGGTATCTTCATGGTGATGAAAGCTGATCCAGGTTTCGCTGCTTTAGAATAAAAAATTACGTTCCAACTTTTTTTAATTTTTTCAATTTCAGAATTGCACCTCAATTGCTGAAAAATGGTTTTGAAATGAATTTTTTTTTAAATTCTTTGAAAGGAGTTTTAAAAAATAGTTCACCCGTCGATTGGCCAGTTTTGTTTGAACCTTTTTTTTTTACTTCCAAAGTTCAAAGAAAAAAAATGGGAAATTGTGTTGATTCAGATTCCTCGAATAATGATAGAAAAGATGTTGATAATCTTTTGTCCAGAGATAGAAACCACAGTTTGTAAAAAAAAGAAAAAAATTAAATTTTTAATTAGTCATGCATTGAAAAAGGTCATTTTATTAGGTGATTCGGGAGCTGGAAAGACAAGTTGTTGTCTCAGATTCACAGATAAATATTTTGAACCAAACTTTATTTCAACAATTGGTGTTGATTTCAAAACCAAAGATTATGAATATGAAGATAAAATAATAAGAATGCAAATATGGGGTACAAAATAAAAAAAATTATTAACATTTTTTTTTCAGATACAGCTGGACAAGAACGATATAAAACAATTATGACACAATATTATAGGTTTAAACAAATTTTTTTGATTAACTTTGATTTTAGAGGTGTAAATGGAGCAATATTTGTATTTGATATAACTAATAGAATGACATTTGATAATGTATCAAAATGGATGAGTTCAATTGAATCTAATAAAACAGGAGAAGAAACTATTTCAAAAATTCTAATCGGAAATAAAATAGATCAAGAAACTAATAGAGCTGTTTCTTTATCTGAAGCAAAAAGTTTTGCTTTTGATCAAGGTTGTGAATATATTGAAGTCAGTGCAAAAGAAAATATAAATATAACTGAAGTATTTGATAAAATGTTTAAATTAATGATGAAAAATGAATAAAAGATGATTAGAATTTATTCAATTATTCTTTTTTTTCTTGGTGGACTTGGAGATCCCTCAATATAATTTTCCTCTTGTGATACATTTGGTGATACATGAATTTCATTTTTTTGACTTTCTGATGTTGATAATCTTTCTGGTGTTTTGAAGATTTCTTTTTCTTGTTGAATAATGAATGAATCATCTTCTTCAACTCTTTTTCTTTTTTCTGGTGTAACATTTGATATTTTTTCAATATTTGAATTTGATTTATTTGGTGTAGAATTTGGTGATGAATGTAATGAATTTGATGATGTTTGAGTTTGTGATGTTTGAGTTGATGGTCTATTTGTTGCTTGTGTAGCTAATATTAATTCACCTTCAAAATCTGTAACATTATCTTGATTTTGAATAGCAATTGTAAAAATAATAGGTGCTTCATTATCACTTAAATAACAATCAACAGGAACATAACTTGAATCAGCAAATGATAAAAATGGTTTTAAATCTTTAAATGAAAGTATCATTTCAAGTTTCTTTTTAGTTGTTGAGTTGTATAAATGAAAATCTTGACATCTTATGGATACTTTTGAGTTCAACATTTTCCTTCCTTTTTTTTAGTAGTTTAATATTGATTTTTAAATAGTTTACCATTTTCTTCATCAAAATGTGATCTAACGTCTAATGTATTATTGTGGAGAGAAAAACAAACTTCTTCCAGAGAATTTTGAAATGTGTCCATCATCAATTTAAAATTATCAATACTACTTTGAAAGTGTGATTTATATGTTTTTACATCATAACTAGCTGTCATGAAGTGACATTCTTCAAAAAATACTCTTGTAATTTTACTCAAATTTTGAGCTGACAAGAGATTAAATTGAAGGTATTGTTGAGTTAAATAAATCGTAAAACTTTGAATAGTGTTGGTAGTTTTAAAAATATTTAACAAGTTCTATTGATTTTAAATTAATTTGTATTTTATAGTACTTACTTTGATAGGCACTCTGATAGCTTCAGGTTTTTGAGCTTTTTTATCCAATCTGTAAACCTCAAAGAATTTGTGGTGTATTTGAAATAAAACATATGCTGGGTAATATTAATATTTGGATTATTATTTTACTTGACTGAGAGCTGTTCATTACAGCAGCTTTGATTTTATCGTCTTCAATTTCGAACATTACTTCATCTCCAAGTTTCGTCATCGTTTGTAACATTTTTGTGAATATTTTGATGTTTTGTTTGAAAAATGTACCTTTAAAAATCACTATTGGTTGTTGTGTTTGTTGTGTTTCTTGAGTCATCGTGTCTTGGTTGGAAAAGAAAATAACCAATAAAACAAGAATAAATTTTTTCAAATCAAAAAATTACTGGAAATTTTTTTTCTTTTTCGCATCATTAGAAATTTATCCAAATTCTTCTGTTGAAGAACTTATGCTGTTTTCAAAGTTTTAAAAGTCAGTTAAAAAAACTATAAAACGAAACGATTGGATAAAAAAAAACACCAATAAAATCACTTTCCGATTGCAAAAAAAAATGACAGAGGTTTGATAAAAAAATGATTAAAAAAAAAGAAAATTGATTCTAAAATATTGAATATAATTGATCAGTATGATGAAAGTAGTGAAGATGAATCTGATATTCCAACTGTTCCAGTAAGAGATCCAGCAAAAAAATATTTTGATGGACCTACTGGAAATTTAAAAAAATATTCACCAGAAAGTCATTCAAAAGGAACAAATACACAACTCTATGATAAATATTTAAAAGAAAAATATAAAAATAATCAAGGTGTTTATCATACAGTATCCATAGCACTTCCTGGATCTTTATTGGAACAATTTACAACAGAAAAAGAAATGACTGAATTAATTGCACAAATAACAAGATGGGCTTCAATTTTTTCAATTGATGAAATTATTGTTTATTCAGAAACTGGAAAAGTTGAAAAAGAAAATGATCCATTAGATCAAAGTCAAGATTTTAATATTTATTTTGGAAATATATTACAATATATTGAAACACCTCCGTAAAATTTCAATTCTTTTTTTTTTAACACTTTTTTAAATAGATATTTGAGAACTTTAATTTTTCCAAAACATCCTGACTTTAAATTTGTCAAAGGAACACCTGAAATTGATTCACCACATCATGCAAGAGAAGATAATGTTGGTAAATATAGAGAAGGAATTGTTGTTGAGAATAAAAAAGTATTAGCAGGATTGACACAAAAATGTTTTATTGATAGAGAATTAGAACCATCAACAAGAGTTACTCTTCAACTTTTTCCAAGCGGAAAAGATTCAAATATTGTTCAAGCAACTGTTGTTGATCCTTCTTATCCAAGAGAAAAAGATGGAATTTATTGGGGATATAAAACAAGAATTTGTGAAAAATTTAGTGAGATTTGGACAGGTTGTCCATATTCTGATAAATATGATTTTACAGCATCTGTTACTCATGAAGAAGGTTTAGATATTGATTCCAATGATTTTAGTTTACCTCCATTTCGTCATATTTTATTAGTTTTTGGAGGTGTCGCAATGCAAAATGCAATCAATGCAGATGAAGATTTAATTGAAAAAGATGTTGAAAAGTTATTTAATGCAACTTTAAATGGATGTCCAAATAGATTTTCAAAATCTGTTTTTGTAACTGAACTTTTACCAACTTCGTTATCCGTTTTACGAAAACAATTTGTTTCGAATGTTGTCCCAACAAAACCATCAATTTTGAAAAAAAGAAGAATTATCCCAAGATTAAAAAAATAAAGAATTATACATCCTTCAATTTTGTTCATCCAATCAAATTAGTTGTTTTTTTAAAGAAAAAAAAAACACGTGGCACAACAGATAATCAATGAAAAATGGATTTTCTAAATCATGAAGTATTAGATGTTTTAGATAAATTTTCTTTTTTTTTTGGTTTAATTGTACTTTTTAAAAAAAGAAAAAACTTGAACAAAATTAAGTCACCACTGTTTCATTATTTAATTTTGATTTTTTTTTTAATTTCAATATTACAAATATTTCAAACAAAATATGAATTAGATCATCGTTTAAACCATGAAGCAAATAAACCATGGCAATTACAAAAAATATTCCAAAAGAAAGGTTATTATCTCAATTTTGAAGAACAAGATAATGCATATGCAACAAGATCTGGTAATTTTAAATGATATATTTATCATTTTTCAGGACATATTATTCTAGGTGTGAAATCTGACAGAGGATTTTGGGATAAATTTTTTGGTAGCTCTGGTTGGACAGAAGAAGAAAGAACTTCTTTATTAAATCATGAAATAGGTCATGTTAAAATGGGATTATTTTTTACTTATTTTGAAGCATATACTCTAGTTTTTGGATTGACAATGTTTGATGAATTGACAGGAGATTTATTCAATCAAATTTCAACATTAATTAAATGTTCAATTCAGATGAAATTAGCAATGGATCCATTAAATTTATTATCAAACTGGTTGGATGAACTTGTTGCAGATTCAAATTCTGGGTCAAATATGCTGCATTTCTTTGATTTTGTAGAAAAAGATTTAAATTTGGAAGGTATATTGTATAAATTATTTGGTGGAAAAGATCATCCACCAATATGGTTAAGAAGATTATTTTTAAGTTTTCCTTATAATATTAATTTGATTGATATCGCACTTGTAATTTTATTCATTTATCAAATTCAAAAAAGGAATTTTCTATCCATCCAAATCACTTTTGTCATTTGTTCAATGTTGTGGTTATCAAGAATTGGAATATTTCAATGGTATATTCAATTTCCATTAATTTTACTATTGGATTACTATTTACGAAATTTTGTTCATCAATTTTAAACATTATCTTTCCATGATGAAAATTTAATAAATTAGATTTGATTGATTATTGATTTTAATCCTTCTACTGAATTATCTGTACAATCAAATAATAGTAAAGAATCTTTGTTATTCAACATATGATATAACATTTTAGTTTGTTGTTTTATTTCTAATTGCCCAAGTGAATCCCAAAATTGTTGTTCAATTTCTGGAATATTTAAAAATTTCATTGCTTTATGACATCCATCTTGTTCATCAAATGATTCATAAATATTGATATTTTCTTTCATTTTTGAGTGAAAATTATTTAAATGATCAGAAATTCCTTTTCCCAAATTCAGACCTCGTTTTACAACAATAGATTTTTCAAATAAGAATTTTGTAAATTTAGAAAGCATTGAAGTATCATAATCTATTTAAATTAATAAATAAATAAACTTACAGTTAATCTGAGTAAATAGTATTTGATCATCATTCAATTTTTTAATCGCTATTAAACTATAAACAAAGAATAATCTACAATCTAATTCTTCTGCAGGTTTTGATGTTCCCATTTTGAATAAAAATTTATGTTTGTCAAATAACATTTTTGGATTAATTGACTTTGGTAAATGAGGTTTAACAATTCTATATAAAGTTGTAGTTTTTGGATCATACTGAAATCCTATTGAATAAAACATTTTTCTTGGTTCATTAACTGGAAATGGGAAATGCATATCTGCTTCAACTTCAACCATTGCATAATTATCAGGTACTATATATCCTTCTTTCTTGAATTCATCTGCTTCTTTGTAATTAACCAATTTTAAATGTTTCATATTTGGATCCAAATGAAGAAATGATTTCATAGAAGTTAAAGCTAATACACATGTTTCAAATGAATGATTAAAAACAAATTCAAATTTAGCAGCTTTCAATATGTTTTAAAAATTTGAAATTATTTACTTGATGGAACTTTGAATGGATCAACATTTGGAAGATAATTTACATCAGTTGAATACAAAATAGCTTCAAAATCTTTCTTTTTTGATGAATTTAATAAATTCCAATCAAATGAATCAAACATTAAACTTTTCAAAAACTTTACATCTTTTTGTGAAATGAAAGGTTGTTGATAAAAATCTGAATTTGAAAATTGAAAATCAAGTGTTTTTTTTGATACCCAAATTCTATTATCTTTTGGAAATTTCTTTAAAATTTTATGACAATTATCACTTCGAACAAATCTTGGAAATACATCATAAAATAAAACATGATTGACTGAATTGATGATTGGTTTTAGTACATTCACAGGGGATTCTTGTAATATCCAATTTTCTGTATTCTCTTTTGATAATTGTAGTTTTAACTTTTTATGAAACTTTTTTCGTCTATTGGAAAATTAATATGAAAAATACATACACATTATCATAAATATTAATTTCTTTTTTTGCTCCAACTTTAATAAAAGTTTCATAAAGTTCTGACAGCTAAAAAATTTAATAATCTTTTCAATTTACTTTTTGTATTTGTTCTTTGGCTAAGATTATTGTTTCTAATTTTTTAACTTCTTCCATGAATTCAAAATTTTCAAGGTTTTGTTCTTTTTTTAAATGTGATATGAAGGCTTTTCTCATTTCATCCACTTTTTGTTTTATTTTATTTTTGTATTTTACCTGTGTATACTGAATATAAGTTCACAGAGAAATCTTCAGCACTAGTTGAAGCATTTTCAAAGTTTCTGGATTCTTCTTCAGTTTCTTGAAACATTTCTGAAAGTTCATGGAGGTCATCGTATGATTTTAGTAATATACCACTCCTTCGTTGTCTTTTAATGTTTAAGTTTTGTTTATCATCATTTTCAGACCTAAGAGACATAATAAGAATTTTCCAAATCAAAATGTCGGCCAATGAAAAGAATTCTTGATGAAAAAAAGATATAGAACTGCTGGTTGATAGAGAAAAATCAATCATTCCACTACAGTCAAGTGAATTCAAAGAGAAATCATTTTCAATTCTTGAAGGAACTTTATAGTGATTTCAATGGTTGAAGGATATTCGCATTCAAAATATAATTCTTCATCATTTGTTGTATCAGATATTTCAACGCAAATTTTAATTGGACAACCAATGCCCAGTGCATTTTCAGTTGAACTTCAAGTGGGTTTGGAAGCAATATTTCACATCCCAATTGCTGTACTATTTACATGTTTTATCTTATTTTCTGTTGGATTTCTTTTAAAAACCATGTGTTTTGGGAACGATTTTCCTTCAGAAAATAATTTACTTTTTTCATTATCAGTTTATAGCATTTGTAAGAATCAATTTTTTAAAAAATCAAAAAGTACGCTTGTTATACTTTATATCAACTTTATTTATTTTTGGTGATAAGTTATCTCAAATTACTTTTGTTTGTTTTGATTTTGGTTCAACTTTTTTTTACACAATTTTTATTTTCTTTTTTTTGTATTGGTCAGAAGTATTAATCATTTCAGGAGGAAAGAATGTTAATATTATGAAAAGAGAAATGTTGTTTCATCGATCTTCCATGCATATTTTGATTATTTCTATTCATTTAATTCAAATTTGTATTTCTACCTTTAGAATAATTTATGGAATTCCTAATCATATATTTGATTTACCTGAATTTGTACAAGTATTCATTTTATAATATTAATCATTTTTTTAGTCATTTTTTCATATAGCTCTTTGTTTTTTGTTGTGTATTGTCTTTTATGTTTTTTCAAAAGCTTCAAAAGCTAAAGCGTGGGATTTTAATTCTGATAGTGATGAAAGAAAGAAAGTAGATAAAATATATTACTCTGTTCTATTATGTGGTTGTATGATTTTTATTAGAGGAGTCTTGAATGTTTGTTTATTAATTTTTGAAGCATTTTCATTTTTAAGAGCAAATCATTCGGATTATATGGTTCATATTTATACTAATGACTAACTTATTTAGAAATGGGTCAATAGTTTATTTTCATTTTTTTGTGATGTTCTTCCAACAGTTTTTGTTATTTTCAATGTTATTACTTTCAATATCTCTTATAAAAATACTAAAAAAGAAGAGATTAGATTAATAGGTTCTAGAATTATACCTGAAAATGACAGTTATTGAATGAGGATATCAAAAAGTACTCTCAAGATGTAGATTACCAAAAAAAGATTAAAAATTTTGAAAAAGAAAGGAAAAGTTATTATCTGTGTTATAATTTAATTCTGATTACTAATTTGATCATCGAATGCAACAATTGATGGTGAACAAATTATTGGACGAAATATTTTTAACCAATCAAAATCTCATGTTGAAGCGGAAAAAAAGTGATGACATGTCATTTGGTGAAAATCCAAAACAGAAACAAAAAGTGGCTGCTGAAGCCACAATTCTTCCAAACCAAGAAGAAGTTCAACCTTCAAAGAGTCTTTCAAAAAGAAAAATAATTTCAAAAATTCAGTATGGAGATATTTCACTTAGAGAATTTTCAACAATAGATTGTGATGGAGCAACTATCATTGAAGGAATACCAAAGTAATTCATTTAACAAAACAACTTAATTTTTAGTGATACCGAAAATTTATCACTATCATTGATGATTTCTCATTTTATCGTTGAACAATTGAAATTAACATTAATAGGAGAATTATATTCACGTTCAGTTGAACCAACTTGTGTTTGAATTTATTTTTTATTTTTAACATTTTTTTTTTTTTTTCAGGTTGTTGAAAGAGGTGAAGTTTCATATTCAGTCAGAATTTATGGAAATAAGAATGTGATTGTATTTACATCAGAATATGAATTATCATCAAAATTACAAAATGATGTAGTTGAAGCAATTTTAGATTTTGGACAAAGACATAAATGTAAAATGATTTTGTCAGTGAAAGGATTAGAAACAGATCCAGAAAAAAGAGAGAAATATACAGTTAAAGTTAAAAATGATTCTGAAAATGGTGAAACAAATGATGAAGAAAATGCACCAAAAACAAAAGAAGATTTAATAAAATTAATTGAAGAAGCAAAAAAAAAAAGAGGAGAAGAAAAGTTATGGTTTTGTACAAATGATGAAGAATTTTCAAATAAATTAATCAAAATGGAACATAAACCCTTACAAGATGTTATACTTTCAGGTGTTTCCGCTGGTCTTTTAGCTGAATCTTGTTATACTGATATGATTATTGCTTGTTTATTTTCAAAATTAAATGAATTACAAAAATATATTTCAGTTGATGCTCGTGCTGCTATTGGTTTAGTGGTTTGCATATCACATTTATTAGGTGAATCTGCTGTTATTATTGATGTTAATGAAATGGATAAAGATGTTACAAAATTAGAACAAAGTATGATTAAAATTATAAATAGATTGAATGTTTTTTCAACTAATCGTTTGGATTCTCATTTATATCTTTGAAACAAAAATTTGAATTCACTTTTTTTGACTCCTTTAATGAGACTATAGTAGTCATATTATCAGAATAAACTTTGTTTTTAAGTTAAACTTTATTCATATATAAAATTCTAACCAATGAAAAGAAAAAGAAATATTTTTGAAGAGAACAAGGACTTAATGTATGAAACAGAAATAGATATTAGTGATATGTATGAAGATGAAATAGAAGAGTTTGAACAACCAACTTTTTTTCCCTTTGAAACAAATCCAGAAAATATTTTATCTTTATTTCTTGCAAACATGAACAAAAAAAAATTCATTTTCACAAGATACTTTAAAGATAAATTTACCATAAAAATTAATGGAAAAATTCAAAAAGATTCTGAATTTGTTCTGAAAAATATTTTTTTAGACAAAAGTTCACTTTTTTTCACACAAAATAATATTTATCAAAAGGAAAAATATGAAAAAGTTCATCATGTCGGTAAAATACAGCAATTTGAAACTATACATGGTCAACTTATTAGGGTTTATGAAATTAGAGATTCTTTAATTTTTGATTCAAAAGAAGGTTGGAAAATTGATAATTTAGAACTTGAAACTATTTTTGAAGATTCAAAAGCATGTGAAAGAAAAAATCTGTTAGTTTTTTTATTTATTTAATCTTTAGAGGAATGACAGAAAAACAACATGAAAGTTATACATTAAATAAAAAAAAACCAAAAAGAATATTTTTGATTCGTTCAGGAGAAAGTGAAAAAGATAAAGATATAAAGATATATGAAACAGTACCAGATAATAAAATAAAGTTATCAAATTTAGGTGTTAAACAATCAATTGTTTGCGGAAATAATTTAAAAAAATTAATTGGAAATGAATCAGTTTATTTTTATGTTTCCCCATTTCAAAGATCAATTGAAACATTTGAAAATATATCAAAAGCATTTGTAAGTTAAATTTTGAAAAATATAATTTTTAAAGGGTGGGAAAAAAAAATTAAATTATAGACTGGATCCAAGATTAAGAGAACAAGAATGGGTAAAAATAATCATTTCAATTTATAACAAAAAAGGGTAATTATCAAAATGTTGAAGATAGAAAACAATTTGAAGAACAAAGAAGAATTTTAGGTGCTTTTTATTATAGATTCGCAACTGGTGAATCTGGAGCTGATGTAGCTGAAAGAGTAAGATAAATAAATTAAAAAAAACATCAATAGGTTGTAACTTTTATTGATAATTTTCATAGAACTCATTCTGAAAAAAATGAGTTTGAAAATGTTGTTCTTGTTACTCATGGATTAACTTGTAGATTATTTTTAATGAAATGGTTTCATTGGGATGTTGATATATTTCATAATTTGTATAATTTTGATAGTATATAATATTTTCAATTTTTTAAATTTTTTAGATGGACAATATGCTATTATGGAGAAACAGAAAGATACAGGAAAATACAAATTAATTACACCTTTAAAAGCAAATATATCATGTTTTCCACCTTCAAAAGATTTTAATTTACCAAAGAATTTAAATGATAAATTATCTATTAAAGATGGAACTGAAAAAATGTTAAAGGAATCATTTTCACCAAGAGTTGATAAATTAAATTATGATCCATTTGAACAATTTCTTTGATGAAAAGATAAAATATCAAATGCACTTTTTAAGAGGAGAGATATGTTGGATATTGGGTGTTGGGTTTAAATGTTGGACGTTGAGTTTAAATGATAAAAGTGCATTATTATGAAATAAAATTTATTTTAAACAATCATCATTTCTTTAAAAATTTTTGATGGAATGCCACCTGTTAAAAACATCAAATCTTCTAAAAATATTTCTGGAGTTCCATAAACATAATTTGCAGCCATATAATATGCACAAATTCTATTTAATTCTCTAAAGTTATATCTTTGTACATGAATTGCAGTCAAAGCATTTCTATCCATTAAATTTGAAGGTTCAATAATTTTATGTTTTTTTGATTCTGCACAAATGAATGTTTTGTTTGAATCATTTTCTAATAAAATTCTATCTAATCCACGAACTAAAGTATATTGTTTAGCATGTATTTTTTTTGGTAATTCAGTTGCTTCTTCATCATCAATATCACCAAAACTATAAGGTGTAAAATGATCAAAGAAATTATAATCATCAATTGCGAATACCATTGGTACTGTTTTATTTGCTAATAATTCATCCATTAAAAATTTAAAAGTAATTAATAAATATTGAGGATGAGCAAGACCATATTGACAAAGTTCAAAAATAGTTGTTGGATTTTGATATTGATCTTTACCAATAGTTAATGATGGTAATTTATAATCTTTTGATAATTTCATTTCTTTTATAATTGTTTCATTTCCAGATTTAAATTGTTTAAGAAATGATTCAGTTGGAATTGGACAATCAAAATATCCTTGTAATAAAGGTGAAGGAACTACATATTGATTTCCTCTTGTCCAAAAATATCCATTTGGAATATGAAATACTAACATATTTTGTGAATATGAATGATAAACAATTGATGTTAAATTTGAACTTTTTCCACATCCAGACATTCCAGCTTTATTAGTTAAAAAAATATCTTCTTTTTATTCTTACTAAAAATATAACCTCTTTTAACTTGTTTTCCTTTTTTAAATAATTTTAAATGTCTTAAAACAGGTTCAATTGAAGGTCTTAACATTAATGCTCTTTGTTGTACTCTTTCAAATGTATCTTCTAAATCTTTTGATAATTTTGAAAAACTAAAATATTTATCATATTCTTGTTGATTTATAATAAAAATTTTACATAAATCTTCAATTGAAATATTTTTAATTTTTTGATCTTTTGTATATAAATAATCAAAAGCAGAATTTGGCTCATCTTGATATTTACCTGGTTCAAGTTTTAATGAATTTAAATAAAAATCAGTTCTATCAATATTTGGTAATTCAGGTAATGTTTCAGTTTCATTCATATTTGTTAAATTAATGAATTTATTTGTACCATCTTCTTCTTCAATAACAAGTTGAGAACCTTCTGGAAAATAATCACCATATTGATCTAAAGTCTCTTCAAAATTTGAACCTTTTAATTTTTTATATTGTTTAAATTCTAAATCTTCTTTTGATTCATAATTTTGAAGTTTCTTTTTATTATGATTCAATTTTACGTTTCCATACATGTGTGTTTTTGATTTACCTCCTAAAAGTTTTTCATCAAAACTATTTTCCCATCCATATTGTGATTTAAATTCAGTCATATCTTCAATATAAGATTCTTCTGCTGTTAATTTATCTTCTCTTTCTAATTTTTCTTCATGACTTAATTTTGTATCTACTCGATTAATTTCATCTGTTGGATCAATATCTCCTGTTTTTTTTGCTCTTTTAACAAGTTTTCCAGTTAACATAACTTTTTCTTCGTCTTGTGAAAAAAGTATTTTTTCAATAAATTTTCGGTCAATTTTTGAATTGTCACTTTTTGAAATATTTTTGTTCATTTTTGGTTGTTGGTCACCTGTAGGTCTCCATTCATTTTCACTTTTCTTTGAACCATAAAATTTACGTTGTACCAAAACTCTTTTGAAAATTGTTTTTCGTGAAGTTAAAAACATGTTTGATTGGTCAAATTATTTTTGTTGAAAATTTCTATTTATCGAATTCATTACATTTCTAATTTAAATTTTAATTTTTATCCATTCAATTTTTTTAAACACCTCGAATTTATTTTCATCCAATTAAACCCATAATAGAAAAATTTAACATTTGTTTTCGATTCATAAATGGAATACTTCAATCATCTTCAATGATGAAAACTTTTTAATGGTGATACAAAATGAAAACCTTCAAAAACATCTAAGGGACTGAAATCTTTTTTTTTTTTATGGAGAATGGAAAATAAAAAGAAAGATGTATTATTTTTTTTCCGAATTTTCTGATTTTGTTGCTTCTTTTTCTGCTTTGGATTTTTCTTCTATTTTTTCTTCTATGTTTTCTTCCTCAGCGTTTGAGTTCTCTTTTTGTTGTTGCTGCTTTTGAAGTTCTAATTCTTCTTGTTCAAATTTTTCTTTTAAATCTTGTGAGGTATTTTTTTTTAAAAACTCTTCATATCTTTGTTGCCTTGAACCATCAAAATTTTTCTTGTTTTCAAATTCTTGTTTGAAAGTATCCATGCTGTGTCTCATAAAATTTACTGTTTTTTTTATATTTTGTGAATTTGCTTTTCCTTTGAACGCTATAAAATATAATTAATCGTAAAATTTTTGTTGGATCTAACATGAAAGGAAATAAAATACTCCACCGGATATAGCAGCGAAAACAATGAACTTTGACATTTTTTGAAGGAAAAAATAATATGATTGGAGAATTATTTGTTGTATTAATTTTTTATTTATTTCAAGATTTTTAACAAAAAAAAAAAGTGACATGGAGAAATGAAGGAAATGGAAATTATATTTACCTTTTTCGAATAGACATTGACCAATTAGGTGAGAATGTGGCAGGAATTTTTCAAAAACAAACAGAGTGAAGATGGATCCGAGAAAAAGAAAAGTTTTCTATTTTCTACGGTAAAAAGAACAGTTTCCGATTCAGTCTACAGAGATTTCTCAATTTTTGAACGAAAAAATGTCTCTGCGACCAAAAGACTTTCCATTGACCTTACTGAAAAAAAACTGCTGCATAAAAAAATCAGTAATAGTCCTGATGTTCTGACACCAAGAAAGATGAAGATATTGAATAGAGAAGAAGATATTTTGGACATTACATCACCTCGTTCTCAATCATCAGAACTGAAAACAAATTCATCAATTTCAAAGTTCTATACAACTATATCAGAGAATGATTTGGATTTTTTACAATTTTTAACTTCTGATGAAAAAGAATATGAATTATTTGCCGAGTATTGTAAAAAGAGATTTGAGCATAGTTATATTGAATTTTATAATTTATGGAGGTGTTATGTTTCGGAATTGAATGATGAAAATCAAAAGAAAATTGAAAATCTGATGTTTTCAAAATATATTGATTCAAAAAGTGAAGATTGCTTAAAATTACAAACAAAAGTATTAAAAAAAGCACAAAAATTATGTTCATCAACTTCAAAATTTAAAGGATTTCTTTTTGTTGTTAAACATGTACAAAATGAACTTGAAGATATCTATGATGAATATGAAAATTATGAAGAAATTAAAGAAAAAATAACAATTCCATCAAAGAGTTTTGAAGAATTAATTTACAAAAAGAAGGAATTTAATTTATTTCAATTTCATGTAAAAGAGAATTTAAATTGTAAAAATTATTCTGAATGTTTTGAATATATTTTAAAATTTAAAAAAGCAAAGAGTTTAACAAAGAAAAATGAATTATCAAATTTTATAATTAAGAAATATTTGAATATCAATAAACCTAATAATTGTATCATTTTCAATTCAAAAATTAGAAATATAATATTATCAGTTCATCAATCAGTTGGATCAACAAAAGAACATTGTTCAATGGATATTTTATTTAAACATTTGAATGATATATTATCTGAAGAGTATTATCCAAGATTTTTAAATTCTTCAATTTGGTGGAATTATATTTCAATTCATTCAAATTTTGTTCATAAGAAAAATCTTTTAAATTTTTTTGATATTGAAAATCCAATTAAACAATACATCGACAATGATACTTATTGTTTAATTGAAATTAATGAGATTAGAAATAAATTGACATTAGAAAAATTCATTTCAAAAAGAATAACAAAACAAATTGATACAATTGAATCATCTTTAAATTTTATTGGAATTAAACATCCATCTGATGGATTGATTTTTCCAATTGAAATTTTTGAAGAAGTAGAAAAGGAAAATATCATCATTACATATGTTACAAATGGATCTTATAACAATTTAAATACATTCATTATTGGAAGAAATGGTGAATATATTAACTCAGTTGTAATTATAATTTTGATTCTTTAAATCTTTTTTAAAGGAAATTATTGATATAATGATGAAAATTTTGACAATTGTACGTTTTTATCATGAAAAGAAGAAATATTTTGATTTGAATGAATTAAGAGAAGATAATATTTACTACAATGAAGAAAAAGTAACTATTGATCAAGGATATTATAATGATTCTCATGAAACAAAATTTAGTTATTGGGTTGCACCAGAGAAAATACAATCTGAAAAGAATGATTGTTTTTCACTTGGAATGATATTGTTTCGTTTGATCACATTAATTCCAACAAAAGAAATTAATGATTTTTTTGAAAAAATGAGTAAATCAGAGCCAACACATAAAACGTCAATTAAAAATTTGATGGATAAAATTAGTTCAAAATACAATAATCAATATTCAAATATTTTGAAGAATGAAATGTTAAAAACAAAGGTAAAAATGAAATCATTGATTAATGGTTCTTTAAATAGAATTCAATTGAAAATTCATTGTTTGATATTGTTTTAAAGATGATTGATCCAAATCCATCAAATAGATTATCAATTGATTCTGCATTGAAAAAATTGGGAAAATTACAATCCAAATTGAAAGTGGAAGATGTTTCAAATTTGACAAATTCATTCAGATCATTGAATAAAGAACAACAATGCTTTTTACAAACATCACCAGATCGAGAATATTTGAAAGAATTTCTTAGACTTGAATGTTCAATTGAAAACATTTTATTTTATGAAGATGTTGAAATATTCAAATCAATTGAAGATATGAAAGAGAAATTATTAAAATCAAAAGAAATGTTTGAAACATATTTGAATGAAGATTCAAATTTAGAAATCAATGTGAATAGAGTACTGAAAAAGAAATTCATGAATAATTACTTTGAATCTGAAGCGAATCAATTCATTTCCAATGAAATTTTTGATGATTTTCTCAGTGAAGTTATTGACGGTGTTTTTGTTGATTCATTTCCGAGATTTGAAAGAAGTTTCATATTTCAAGATTGGAAAAATGAAGTTGCTCAGTTGTAAATAAAAAACTATTTTCACGAATAAAAATGATTTAATTCTTCACGAGATGAATGACCTTTGTGAAAAATATCAATGTCATTCATAAAATTGGATCGTGAAAATTCTAAAGTTTCTTTCATTTCATCAATATGAATTTTTGAATAATCTTCTTTGACCAAAAATTTTGAAATGACAGAAATGATTGAAATTGATGAATATGGCACAGTGCTTTGTAATAAATTTGAACGATAAAACAGGCATGATATTGGAATATCTGAATAACAAGATTCATTCAATAGACCAGCAGCAATTCCTAAAATAAAAACGTCAAGAGAGTCACAATTCATTTTCGTCATTGTATCAGAAAATTCTTGATCATTTGTTGCATACCAAACTTTTTCTTTTCCGATATTTTTTTTTGCTTCATCAAATCCCTTTATGATTTCTTTTTTTGTCATGTTTTTCAAATTTTCGACTTTAGTATCAACATTACAGTTTCCTATATAATTTGGATTTTCTTTGATTGCCTTGAAACTCAAAATTAATTTACATTTCTGTCGTTTTCCAAAATCTAAAATCATTTCAACGATATCATTTTCCATTTCAGAACTTTCAATGACTCTTTCACTTGTTAATATTAAAACATTCCTATTTCCGTGTATTCTGATTGAACTGGAAGAAATACCTTGTTCCACAACCTGTAAGAAATAGATTAAGATTGTCTGTTTTTTACACAACTTGGTTTTGAAAAATTTGAAGTAATTTCAGCTACTATATTTAATTCAAGTTGCTTTATAATCAGTTGAGCCGTTGTTATCATCAAACTTGAATCTTCGTCATCACTTGAAAATAGTTGAAACAAAAATTTCTTTTACTTTGGAATTGCGACAATAATGACAGGATCTACTAGTTCTTCAAACGGAAATTCTTTCAAAATAATATTACCGTATCTATTCATTGTTTTAATTTTTCGTCTGGAAATAACTTTTGGGTTTGAGTATGATTGTTTGAATTGAATGTCCACATTTTTATCATTTAAAATTGGATTTACAGTTTCTTTTTTCTTTGCTGCAGGAGCCTCTGAAATTTCTTCACTTGATCTAGTTTTTCTCTTCATTCAACAGACCAATGAAAAAAGTTCGATTTCGAAATGAAAATAAAATGAATTTCCTTCTTAAAATCTCACTGAATTCAGATTTGGTCTCATTCTTCAAAACTCGGAATTATGATTGGAGGATGTTTGCAGAAAAGTAATTGGTTGAAAAATTCCAACAAACACAGACATCATGGAAGAGATGAGTTGTGAGGAAGAAAGAGTTTTGACTCATGGAGAATCAGATCACAAAAAATATAAAAACCCACTATAAAGGTTTACTTTCTGAAAAACCAGAAGTCCAGTTCAAATCAGTTGTAGAATTGAGAAAATTACTTAGTTTTGCTAAGAAACAGACGAAATTTTTACTCTTCAGAAAAGAATCCTCCTAGGAATGAAGTTATTGATTGTGGTTATGTTCCACTTTTTGTCATATTTTTAAAAGACTTTAATAGACCACAAATACATTTTGAAAGTGCTTGGAATCTCACCAATATTGCTTCAGGAACTTCTGAAAATACAGAAACAGTTGTAAATTCAGGAGCTGTTACTTCATTTATTGAATTACTTATTAAATCAACTGATGAAGATGTTATTGAACAAAGTATTTGGTGCTTAGGTAATATTGCAGGTGATTCCATCAAATACAGAAATATTCTTTTAAAAGATGGATTGTTTGTTTGTATTTCCAATATTATTACCACAAGCACTAAAATTAATATTTTAAGGTTTAACAGAACTATTCATTTTAATTTTTGAATGACAGAAATGCAACATGGTGTTTATCAAATTTATGTAGAGGAAAACCATCACCTTCTTTTAAAGTTGTTCAACCAGCAGTTCCTATTTTATGCGCTTTATTATATCATCAAGATGTTGACATATTAACTGATGCTTTGTGGGCTTTATCTTATATCTCTGAAGGTTCAAATGAACCTATTGATGCTATTATTCAACAAGGTGCAATTCCAATTTTGATTTCATTGATGATGCATGCATCTTTTCAAATTGTTTTACCTGCTTTGAGGACTATTGGAAACATTGTTGCTGGAACACGTGCCCAAGCTGATGTATTTGTTAAATCTGGTGGTGTTCCTGTTGTTGCTAAATTATTACAACACCCTGAAATAAGTGTTAGAAAAGCAGCTGTTTGGTCAATTTGGAATATTGCCAATAATTCAAGTTGTTTTGGATTGTGGAATTTTTGAGTTACTTCTCACAATGATTAAATATGATGAACAGGATGTTGTTTTTGAAGCACTTTGGGTTATTTCACATGCCACAGTTGAAGCTACTTATCATCAAAGTCGATATATGGTAAATGCTGGTGTTTTAGATGTTTATGCAGAAGCACTTCAATCAAATGATTCAAGAAATCATAATTTGATCTGTGAAGGATTGGAAAGTATTTTTTCACATGATACAAATTATCCAAAAATATTTGAATCTGTTGGTGGCGTGGATATATTGGAACAATTAGAATCCAATGATAAAGCACTTGATATTTTATCAATGAGTTTTCCACGACACTATTTGGATTCATCTTAAAAATGTATGTCTATCTGATGATTTTTATATACCTGTAAGAAATAAATTATGTTCGTTTTGGTGAATTTTTTAGCTTTGGAAAGAGCCCAATCTACTTTTTGAAAGCAATCACAACAACCACTATCCAATGAATCTCTAATATTAGTGTGAATAAAGATAATTTCAGTGTCTCCACAAAAACAACCAATTTGCCATAGATGTTTGATTGAAGGAATTTTGTTATTTTTAAAATTTATTTTAGTTGAATGAAAACCGATTTATTTTTTTTTATAGAGAATACCATAATCAGAGAATTTATAATTTGTTTGTTTTAAAGCATAAACACCATTTGATTCAATGACAAGTGCTTTTGGGTTGAATTTGTTATCAAAGCTTCCACAGAAAAGAACTAAAGCAGCAACTTCTTTATTATTTGAATCATAAACTACTGTATCATACCAAACACGAGCTAATCCATCAAAGTGTACTTCAGCTTTAGGCATGATCAATTTACTTTGAATCATAAAACCACGACCTACAAAATAAAGTTATTATTTTTTCTCCAAACCAACTGTGTATACTTTTACAATTACAGGTCCTGGAGTTGTGTTGGTTATTGTAATTTTTGCACCAAAAGAAAGGACAGCAAGTATGAGCACAACAAAAATAACGAGTTTCATTTTTTTCTGATTGGCCGTTATATCCAATCAATTTAAAATGAAAAAAAAAATAAAAATATTTAAATCTTCAAAAATTTAAAACGTCCAAAGATTTTAGAGAAAGATACAATTTCATTGGTTGAACCATTCAATGCTGAACAATACCTTCAGTGAAGTAGGTGGAAATATAACTTCACCTGTTTTCACTTTCACAGTAGGTGATGGAACTCTTCTGGTGGGACAGCTAATACCTTTATCTCTTTCCATCCTACTGCTGGTTTTATTTTGTATTTTTAGAAAAGAAAAAGAATTTCGCTACAGAGGAGTACTTCCTTATTTTTCAATTTTTGGTGTTTGGTTATTAATGATACGATTTTCATTAACATTATCATTTCTGATGGTTTCAAACAAAAACTCATTCACCTACAAGTATTTCAAACAAAATTAATTTTAATTTCAATTTAGACTGTCTTGTTGGTTTGACCTACTGGCTAATTTCCCAGTTTTATTATTTTTACTATCATTACAATCTTTAAATATCTTACAATATTTAATAAACAAACGAATTCATTACCTAAAAGGTAAAAGTTACAAACTGTTGAACGAGAGCAATAAAAAAGTGATAAATAGATTGAAAGAAAAACTAATAAGATCAAATTTAGGAAAGAATACAAAAGTAGCCGCAGAGGACACTATATATATTGTTCAAGAAGATGATCTATTTTCAAATACTTCATCAATTGGAAGTTCGATGTCGTCTCCAATTTCTTCAAAACATAACTCATTTAGAAGTTCAAGGTCTTTAGATAAAGTTATTGAATTGGATGAAATTGTAACAGACTCATCATGTGTTCCTTCAACTATTGAAACAATGGATGTTGAAAAAGAAGATGAAGCTGAAATGAAAAAATTTACAACAAAAATTAAAATTGCAAGATTCATTGCATCAAATTATTTTAAATTCATCACTTTAATAATTATTTGTGTTGTAAATTTTGTTTTATTTTTTTACTCTTTTTAGTCAACTTTTTTATTGCAACTGTCATTGGTTGGAGGAATAGAGATTGTTACTAAAATAAGTAGTGGAAACTATTGTACTTTTGAAAATACTCCAATAGCTCATGCAATATCATCATTAAGTACACCTGTTGTATTTGTTGCAGTTGCTTTAATTAATATTTTGATTATGATTTTGGATAGGATTCATTTCTTAAAACAAAATGGATGTTGGAGTTCTCAAAAGTTTTATGTTCATGATGATCCTTTTGGTTTTAGATTGGAACAAACAATATTAATGATAAGTTTGGTGATTTATGGAATTCCATTTTCTTTGATACCAATGATCATTTACTTCATCAACTCACATCTTGGAACTCCAGATATTTCAACCACAGAAGGAGAAGTATCGGCAACTACTATATCTATCGTTTTGTGCACTGCAGAAATGGTGGTTTTGATAACAACAACTTCAGTTTCATTGTTGTTGGCTTTGTTTTCTTACATAAAAAAGAAATTACATGAGAAGAGTAATTTCAATTTAATTTAACATTTCAATAGGGTTTGAAAGAGAATTTGAATTATTTATTGCGACAAAAGATGGATTTGAAATCTTGAGAAAATATTCAAAACGAGAATGGTCATTGGAAAACGTTTTATTTTATGAAGATGTTTTGAGATATCAGAATTTGAATAGTGCAAAGTATTCCAGAAAAAGAGCAGTACAAATATTGGAAAATTATGTTTTAAAGAATTCTCCTTTGGAAGTTGAGCTTTCTGCTTCTGTTCGGAGGTCAACAAAAGAAAAAGTTGAAACCTTTGTTGAATACAAAAATTATCACAAAACCATTTTTAATGATGCCATTTTTGAAGTGAAATTCAATATGGAAGATACTTTTTCAAGAATAACCTCTTTACCAGAATACAAACAATGGAAAACAACTTGGAAAGCAACTGTTGAGAAATTAGAAGAGTCAGATGAGGAAGATGAAGAAGTTGTTGAAAGAATTTAAAACAATTGAAACAGGATCGTTGTCAATTTGAAACACCAGAATAGTTCATTTTAGAAATTCATGAATAAAATTTGTCAAGTTGAGCATTTTTCACCAATTTTCTTCCAACACCAAACAAAGTTTATTGTTTTTTGTTGTTGTATGAACAAAATCAATTTTTTATTTTATAACGATCTTTGGTTGAGAGACCTAAAATTAAAGATAGAAATGCTCCTACAATACCCAAAATAGAAACGATAATGAAACTCCACATAAAGCATGTGTGACCTGAATAACATTTGAGATCACCAGGTAAAATATTTGCATTGTAGATCAAGCTGAATTTGACAGTTGAAAGCAAAAAATTTGCTCCAGCAGGTCCTATCAAGCAAAATGAAAAATTAGTTCCATAATATGCTTATACGATTAGTTAAAATAACTTAATTTACTTGGACCGAACATATCCATGACTAAGGCAACACCAACTAACATAGAAAGACCGAGAAAAAATCCTTGAAAAATTGTGCAAACAAATAACAATTCAAAAGTTACAAATGCACTTAATATTGATGCTCCTGATACTCCTAAACAACAAAATAACATGAAATATGGTCTGTTAATCCATTTGCTTATTATATCAATGGAAAAACCACCAACAATTCTCCCAGAGCAATTAGCTAACAAAGCCAAAGGAACCATGTAAGTTGCAGCTCCTTTTGGTCCATTAAGTGAAACTATAATTTCACCTAGATTGTTGATGAACATCAAACCTGCTCCTGATGCGATACCCCATGTTAAAACAACAAGATAGAATCTCAAGGTAAAAAACATCTGAAAAGTGGATGTATCAGGTATTTTCTGAGATACTTCCTTATCTTGAATTGGATTAACATCTTCTTGAACGGTTTCTTCGTTTTCTTGGCTTTCAATTGGATCTTCAAATTTCTTCCAATCAACTTCAGTATGAAAAAGAGCATTTGTCCATGGTAATACCAATCCTAAGATACTAAAAAATGTATAGTAATTTGCTAGTTTTGAAGGTCCTTCGAAAAAATTATAAATTGGGGATAAAACAGCTCCACTCAATCCAAAAAATAACAAAGGTATGGCAATTACCAAACCTTTTCTCTTTGGTGAAAAATTCTTACTGTTTGTACCTGATCCAACAACAATTTGAGCAGCACTTCCGAATCCAACCATTAAATAATAAAATGCAAAAATAACAGGGTGGTGATACAAGTAACCACGAACAGTGAGTTGAATTAATGAATAAGACAAGAAAATGAGAGCTCCTGCCTTGTATTTAGTCAATTTTTTTTTCTTTTTTGTTACCAACAAACAAGTGAGTCTTGTTCCAAAATAATCATAAAAGATTCCAGTAGGTATTCCAACAAAGCTAAAATGTTTTTTTTTTGATATTTTTTTTGATTTTACGCTCCAAAAAGTGAAAGAGAAGATAAAACATTTGCTTCAACTAAACTAAAACCAAGTATATTTCTTAAATCTACAGAAATGACAGGAAAAATGTAAACAGTTCCTGCTGTAAGCATCATTAATGATGATGTCAGGAGACCTAAAAAGCGGTTTTCAAAAATTAATTTGTAACTTTTTTGCAAATTGTTCATTTTAACCGAATTTTTTGAAAACGTTTGATTGGTGAAAATACTCATATTTCTATGAAGGAATAGATGAAAACAATTTTGGCAAAGTTCATTTGTTAACTTTGATATTTTCCTTGAATATTTCCATTTTTTTTTCTATCTATTGGGAAACCAAAAAAGAAAGAAATGCTCAAGCATTTAAAGAATTTCTTTTCGTAATTCAGTTCTTGACAATTACACAAAAAAAATTAGATGTTGAAGAAAATGAAGGTGTAAGCCAACTCCTTTCTTGTGAAAAACATCAAAATATGAATGCCTTTAACTTTATTTCAATCCTGCTTTAAGGTAACAACCCAAAGATTTATTGAATTTATTTTTCAATTACCAGTGCAGTTCCTCGATACACATAACATTTTTTTGGTTTGAATTTCATGTGTTCAATCACTTCACCAGAACAATACATTCCGGTGTAAGTGATGATATTAACTATTTTCTTATTAATCAAAATTTATGAAGAAAGAATAAAAAATATGAAAAGAGATATTAAATCAGGTGACATTGAAGAAATATTTGATACAACAGAAGATATAGGTTTTTCATTTTCAAAATTATTTCAATCAAGTTATAATGCTTGTTTGAATACAATAACTTCAATTATAGAAACAACAAGTTTTGGTCTCGTTTCATTTGGTCCAACAATTCACTTAAATGATTG